>OY757942.1:2463749-2613749 GCA_963585895.1 Sepioteuthis lessoniana
TAGTATATTTTTTAATTCATTCCATCCAGATGTCAAATGACTCATACAAAGATTTGAATGGATCAAATATAAAACAGGCAGAAGTGAAATGTCTGTCCTATTAAATCGAACATGTTTAAAAAAGAAAATTCTGTATCTTTCTCTCCTTCAAAGGTTATAGATACATATTAATATAATATGATGCATATATATATATATGTACATATATAATATTAATATAAATATTAATAGGATATATATATATATATATATATATATATATATATAAAATATTAATAGGATATATATATATATATATATATATAAAATATTAATAGGATATATATATATATATATATATAAAATATTAATAGGATATATATATATATATATATATATATATATAAAATATTAATAGGATATATATATATATATATATATAAAATATTAATAGGATATATATATATATATATATATATATATATATATAAAATATTAATAGGATATATATATATATATATAAAATATTAATAGGATATATATATATATATATATATATATATATATATATAAAATATTAATAGGATATATATATATATATATATATATATATATAAAACATTAATAGGATCTATATATATATATATCAGGGGCGGAGACGGGACTAGTGCTACTCGTGCCCGGCACAACCAATAACTCGGTCAATGTTATTCAAAATGGATTAAGAATCATCCATTAATTTCAAGTAAACATACTTAGTCTGATCTCAATTAAATTACGTTTCTATTCAAGTTTCGATAACTAAGTAGCCAAAAGTTCATAAATATATCTGGGAATAATACAACGATGCTGTTTTGAACGGATGGTCTTTGTCCGGCCACCGTCAGATTCATTGAACATCCCATAAAATCGGCTATAATGTTGAACGCACAATCCGTGCCAGGCACTAGACCCTTATAATAACAGTAATGTTAGAGAAATACGCTTTTGGCTGTAGCCAATAGCAAGAGCAACCCTAACATCGTTCTCAAAAATCTTAGCACATTCTGACTGCTGATAGATGTCTTGGGAAGAGGGAGAGAGAGAGAGAGGGGGGATAGCAGATTAGAGCCGTCGCCGACGTCATCATCATCGCTATGGTAAATGTTGGTTAAACGGCGTGTTTTAATTCGTTTTTTCACTAACAGATGTCTATTTCCTTAATGAATATTGCATATATTACATTCTGTAACTAAAATTTGTTTATTTGAATACATTTTCAACAAATAATCTTTATTTTAAGCGAAATTGAAACTACTAGCTGTGTCTGTGTATATTGTCATCAGTTTCTTTATTCTAATAAACATATTTTTCTCGTCATAGTAATGAACATCTTCTCTTTTCTTCTATACTTTTGAAAGGAAAAAAATTATCTTATCTACTGTATTAACAAAACTACAAATTATATAGTAACTTGATTGTTTACCAAAAAAAAACACCATGCAAGGTACGTTTGTCAATCTGTGCTATACAATGGAGAATCACACAATAGCAACTATGATGACTTACTTTGGGTCCACGGACCACGGGTTGGGAACTGAAGTTGACAGAGGGCGGGGGGGGGCACGAGTAGCAAAAATAGGCTAGAGTCGCCACTGATATATATATATATATAAAATATTAATAGGATATATACATACATATATATATATATATATATTAAAACATCAACTGGATACACACACACACACACATATATATATATATATATATATATATATATATACACACAGTAATATTACATGATGCATAGAAATAAATGATTAATAGGATATACATATATATATATTGATAGATATTAATATAATATAATATATATATATATATATATATATATATATATATACAGAAATTTAAAAATATTGAGATATATACATATTAATATATGATGTTTACATATATACTAAAACATTAATTTAGTATATATACATGTTAATAAGATATGATTTATATATATATATATATATATATATATCTTTTAAAAACAAAAGAAAAATATTCACTTCTTTGGTATCATCATAGATTTATTTCAGGCTGTTATAAATTCTTATAAGTTTAACTTAAAAGCTTTATAAAAAACCATCTTTAGATGAGATATTCAAAATTATCATTATGATTTTATATATTTCATGTGAAGATGGTTTTTATAAAGCTTAAAAGTTGGACTTTGTAGGAACCAGAAATAAATTTATAATGATACCAAGAAAGTGAATGTTTTTTCTTTTGTCTTTTTGTAAAAGCTTTTTTTAGCTCAGCACAGTGAGTGTTGATGTATCAGTAATCTCAAATTAATTAGACATCAATAGCCGTTAGTATTGAGCACTCATATTGGATACTCCTACCCCTTAGATTTCCTCCTTGGATCATATAAAGAATATATATATATATATATGTATATATATATATATATATACACACACACATTAATATATGATACTAATATGTGTATTTAAACATGATAACTATATGTATATATATATATTGATATGATTATATATATGTATATATAGATATTAAAAATATCAATATGATGTATATATACATACATAACGATATATGATGTTTATATATATATTAAAACATATCAATTGGATATAATATACATATTAAAACAACATGAGTCATATATATATATATATATATATATATATATATATAAAATATTAATAGGTTATAAAAGTATTAAAATGATATGAGCATATATGTATATTAAAAATATTAATTGGATATATATATATATATGTTAAGTTAGAAATTACCATGACCAGAAAATCCGGCACACACCTATATATATATATATATATATATATATATATATATATAAAACATTAATTGGTTATACATACATATTGATATGATATGGTACATATATATATATATATATATATATATATATATATATATATATATATATATATATATTAAAACATTACTAAGATATATATATTTATATATATACATATTAATATGATATGTCATATAAGTTTGGATAACATCGACACAGAATCACGGTACTTAGTGATGTTCTGATGATCATATAAGTGAGAAACTGACAGTCACCAAGTCATATTGACTCTTTGCTTACATCATCTTAACTAAGATATATATTCTCTGTTACTGATATTGAGCAGTATTTATTTATAAATATAACAAACTATATTATTAATACTATTAGTGATATATATATGTTGAAATGATAGATTGTGGTGAATCTGACAGTATTATAGAAATATGTGGAAAGTTGGATAAATCAAACACTTAACTATGAATATTAATTTGATATATATATATATATATATATATATATATATATATATATGAATATTAATATATATCTATATATATCATATTGATATTCATCAATATATATATATGTGAGAATGTTGATATTATATATATATATATATATATATCTCAATGCATATTGTAATTATATATCAGGGCAGTTTTAGTGTAAAAGAGAATCATACACAATGTAATTAAAAGCAAGTTAATTGTATGAACCAATGACTGGGAAAACTGAACTCCCAATAAACTGAATTTGTCTCTCAGAGCAAAAGAGTTACAATATTGCAACACCCACTGGAGACCTTTTATCATATATTGAGATCAAATAAGAAAAAAAAAAAAAAACATAAAAAAAAGCAAAAATTTTTTAACACAGATGAAATGAAAAGCTCTTTTACATATTTCTTTTTGAACCTTTGATCCAAGATACTCTTTAGTTGAGACCACAAAATTCTCCCCCACCGAGAAAAAAACAATTAATAAACACGTTCAAACTTGGCTTCAAAGTACAGATATCATTCCACTAATAGAAAGACTGTTTATTGTCAGTATATTAAGCTTTTTATTGGTTAATAATTGTCTTCCCTTGGATTTGTGGGCATAGTCTTTGGACATCATGTGTCTATTAGTCACACAAGAATTCAGAAAACTTTCCTGATCTCTTTCAGTCACTGTTTTTCAAATGAGTACAACTTACATTTTCTTTTTTATCCCTCAACAGAAGAGAGATTTGGTCTCCAGATCAGGAAATGGACTTTTGTCATGCTTCAGTATTGAAATGTAAACCTATAAGCCTAAGAATCACTAAAAGAGACAAGTAAGACTTTTCACCATTTTTGATCCCTTTTATATATTTATGCAATGAACAATATGCACATTTCATCTGTTTGGGACACATTTGCGTATTCTTGTAATACTTCTTAGCTGTTGTTTTTATGTATGTATTGAATGTTCTATATATGTTATATAATCTTGTCTTTCATTCTGTTTATTCAGTGTAAGAGTATTATTGATATACTAATGCTAATACAGGAACTGGTTTAGTGGAGAAGCGACTAAATATCCTCTGAAGCACCACCAGTTACCAATAAGTGGCAATGTTACTAATACTGATATGATCTTCCTGAACCTAAAATATTAGCCATGTAGTAAAATAAAAATTAAAGTTGGCGACTGTAGTCAAGGGTGATCTGAAGGCTCCCTTTTCGATAGCTACTACACCAAGATGTAGGGGTGGGCACTACTCCTTTCCCTGGATTGCTCCACTTTACTCTTGATCCATACCTTATAATGCTGAAAGTTAAGCAAGGTTGTATCAAGTACCATTTTTTGAGTCTTTGGTATGACTCGACCTGGGATTGAACTGTGGTCTCCCAGGCCATTGGTGAACACTGTAACCATTATGCCAATGTTAGATTTAGTAAAATAATGCTCAGCCAAAAATATTGGTCTCATGGGTTCAAAGTGTTAAATATGGAACTTGTAATCAATCCAGCATTGTGTATAACAAAATAGGTTATGTGAGAATTCCTTTAAAATTAGACATTCTTAATTGTAATGAAAACTTTTTAACGACTTTAAATAATTTCAGTTTTTAAAGACTTTAGATAATTCTAGTTTCTTTTTGCCATTAATTTAAAATGAATATTAAAAAAGAAATATAAATAAAGAAATAAGGTAAAATCCAACATTCTTTGGTTGTATTCAGTCATCATTGCTAGGGGATTAAATAAACACAAAAAAACTTATATATATATATATATATCTAAATTATCCAGTCAGTGTCCAAGGACAGTAGGTGTGGACTATTCTTTACATAGAATATATGAGGGTAATCATATAAATCTATGAGAGTGCTCAATGTACGGCTATTGTTAGTTCCCTATTTATTCTCTATTCTCCGCCGAAATAAATTTATTATGACGGCTTAACCGAGTTTCAGTCTCCATTTAATTATACTATATATATATATATATATAGATAGATAGAAAGAAAGAGAGAGATCCATTTTTAGACCAAGGGAGGTAACTTTTCCTTACTTTATGCAGACTACATAACGATTAATTATCTGCTCTTATGCCAAAATGCCTTGTCATCCTTGTCCAGGGAACATAAGAATATGGCTCAGCTCTAAATTGCTGTCCCTTCCCCAGCTGCACCTCCCTAGTGCAGCCAAAGTGGGGAGGATCAGAACCAATGCCTGAAGTGTCCAAAAAATAGGAAAATGTAATGAATCTGAACAATTTTTGCACTACCTACAGGTATGCTCTGAGAGTCCCTACAAGAAACTCAAACATTGTCATATTTTTCTGCCCTCGTGGGGAGCAAATAGACACTACATAAAGATTCTCCATATATTAGAGGAGACACATAGTGTAATGTTGATTGTCATTATAAAGAAATGGGGGCATGCTAATTTGAGTTCAAATGTGACACAAAGCGGTTTGCATTTGTAAATAAATATATTTTTAATAAAAATAAATAAAATGAAAATAAAAAAAATTAAATTAAAAATATATACAAAAGTACAGAAACTTCTAGAAGCCCCTGACAAGAAAAGGGTTGATGCATGCGCAAAGAAGGAACCTTCTCGGCAAAAGAAAGAAGCCTGTTTTCTTTACAGCAGTGACTGACAGAGTGACAACACCTAAATCTTTCTTGGTACTGGTGGAAAGTGTCATGCGTCCGTCTCTAGATGACGTCTTGGGTAACTTTCCCACTAGTAGCAACCGTTTCTTTTACCAAAGACCCACAACTAAAAACCCCAATAATGGACTCGTCAGAATCACAATTAAGACACCATCTAATGAACTTAACAACTACAACTGAAAATACCGAATTTAGACATATCTCTCAAAGGCGTCTAACACGTTAATGCCTTAAACACCAAATTTGGACATATGTACCCTAGAACAACTAAAACATTCTAACACCTTAACTGGGAGATGCAACCATTTCATTTGTATTCAGGAAGAATTTCCTCACCCACTGAATGGTTGTTGAACCCAGAAATAAAGGCAAAATATAAAAGATATCTTGGCCTCCTATCTTCTCTTCCTGTCTTCTTTCATATAATTCCTTTACAGCTTTCATATCCAAGAAGTTTAACCAGCAAGATAACGTGGGGTAAGAATAGAATAACTCAGAATGGAGTCAGATACTAAACAACAACACAGAATACCTTGAAACTCCATACATTTCACTTTGTGCTAATGCCCTTGAGAAAGACATGAACTCATTTGTTCTCCCCCTAGCTATGGGTAAATAGTAGGGCCACAAACAGTCTAGGAAAAGGCAAAATTTGAATTCAAACCAGCACTACTCTGTTGAAAAATTGACCTTGTGTCACATCCAGTGATTTAGTAAATATATATATATATATATATATATATATATGTATGTAAACGCGTAATGACATCAACGGCTGAAAGTAAATGCGTTTTTTTTTTTAAAATCACAAACTGCACACTAAGAATGAAGATGAATGTCCAATGTAGTCTCTGCTATTAATTGATCTGGCGTATATATATACATATATATATATAATTCTTTTAATACCCTGTCCAGTGGCAAAAGCTGCTTGGTAGCGCCAAGAGTGGCAGTACCGCCATGAGCTACTGGAACTGTGTTATTACCCTGGTTGGCAGCTGATGAGGGTAGGGTATTGCATGTGCTTTCACACATTGTATGATGGGAAAAAAAATATATATATATATATATATATATATGAGTAAGGTTTAGAACAAAATCTGATTGTTGGAGAAAAGGAGGACATTAAAGAAACTTAAACTGAAATTTTGTAATCATTTTTGAAGTGAAATATGTCAATTAGATTTTTCATTGTCTTTCTTTTCTTGCACATAATGGCTGGAGAAATTGCAATTTTCGAAATGCTTCTGGATATGATTTCATTAAAATTAAATTAGGCTGTTCAGAAAATACTGTCTGATTTTAGTATAAACCGTTTAAATTTTGTTCTAACATATTATTTTGATAGCAGCTGTATTAAAAAAAAAAAAAAAAAATTACATTCCTATTAATTAAGGTGACCTCTAAATTTTCCATCAATTCTTTCAGAATTTGATTTTCAAGGTTGTATGCCTCAAATCTTGAACAGGAAAAAAGAAGTGATACATTTACTTTTCAAACTAGGTCGTAATTTTGTTTCATGGCAATGCACGACCATATGTTGCCAGGATGACAATACACGGCCACATGTTGCCAGGATGACAATGCATGGCCACATGTTGCCAGGATGACAATGCACCATTTTTAAAGTCTTTGGTATGACACGATCTGGGATTGAACCCAGGTCTCCGGGACCATTGACGAACACTCTATCCGCTAGGCCAATGAGCCGGTAGAGACAAGTAGTGACCACAAATGAATTCAATTGTGTTCTAAAGTAGACTGTATATATTAAATATACTCAGTATATATATAAATAAATATATTAAGCATTTTTTAATATAGGTAGCTCATTTTGAGCTGGTCATTTCAAAAATTCCTCACAAGCTGAAAAAGTGTTCCAAAAGTTGCTAGATTTATAATTTAGATTCCACCAATATTTTGTAAATGGGATGCAACTTTTTACATGCATAAATATTTGTACCAATCTTAAATTGTGTAGAAATTATTTAAGGAAGCACCCCCCTGCTATTTTTTTTTGAGAAAAGTTTTTAAAAATTTACCGTGCAAATAATTCCAGCGGGTAAAGGTGTAAATTCATATGGTCACAGCAAGAAGAAACCATGAGATACAATATTATTTACAGATTATACACACACTGATGCCGATCGAAGAGGCTGTGAAAATAGAGAATGAGGTCTAGAGTGTGCGGGCAATATTGAACAAGTCCTGGCGGCAACACCCCACAAGGCACCAACTATACCGCCACCTGCCTCCCATCATGGAAACTATCCAAGTTAGACAAACCAAACATGCAGGTCACTGCTGGAGAAGCAGGGACGAGTTCATAAGTGATGTACTCCTATGGACCCCCACATATGGCCAGGCAAAAGCAGGACGACTAGCTCGAACATACATTCAGCAGCTATGTGAGGATATGGGATGTGGCCTGAAGACCTACCAGAGGCAATGAACGATAGGGAGAAGTGGCGAGAGAGGGTCAGGGATATCTGTGCTAGTGGCACGACATGATGATGATATACATTGGATGAGTCTGAAATAGGTCAATGTAGGTAAGAATGACAATGATTGGATTAATGTCATTTATTGGATAGATGAAAGTTGTTAGGCTTTGTGGCAAGAAGGGCATTCAGTTGTAAAAATATGCACAGAGTCTCATGGTTACTCATTGGAATTGTATATTTCAAAGAATATCCACAAACTATCAGCATTGGACATGAAGTATGGGGGGTAAAATAGATAAACAAAATAATAAAGAATCAAAATAAAATAAAATAAATATATTTTTCCCATGATGCTAAGAAATAAAAGAACCCGAAAGTTTTTGGTAATCTTCCTATTTTTATGATCCCGTTTCCACAAAAAAGAGAATAATCCTCTTTTCACTTTTCAATGCATTGCGCTCAGACATGTTTTTCGGGAACTCACATTAAGGGGTCCTGAAGTAAGTATAACTTTTGCTATTGGCCTTTTCCAACTCATCACAGCTATTATTATTATTATTATCATTATTATAAACTTGCTTCTGACCCTATGCCTAAACAGAAAAAAAAAAAGGTATATTAATCACTTTGTTTCCTTAAAATTTATAAAGTTTGAAGAAAGAGTAAAAGGTCTAAAGTACAACACAAGATTTGTTGCTTTTCTTTTTAAAAAATGAGGATAGACAAGAAAATTCATATGATGATGTCATAACTACTGTTGACGACTTTTTTAGACCAATGAGATCCAAGTACTGCAACACCAATGGAAGAAGTGTTTGGACAGCAAGAGAGAACTGAAGTACAACACAAGATTTGTAGCTTTTTTTTTAAAATGAGGATAGACTAGAAAATTCATATGTTGATGACATAACTACTGCTGATGACTTTTTTTTTATACCAATGAGATCCAAGTACTGCAACACCAATGGAAGAAGTGTTTGGACAGCAAGAGGGAACTGAAGTAAAACACAAGATTTGTTGCTTTTTTTTTAATGAGGATAAACTAAAAAATCCATATGTTGATGACTTTTTTGACCAATGAGATCCAAACACTGCAACACCAATGGAAGAAGTGTTTGGACAGCAAGAGAGAACTGAAGTACAACACAAGATTTGTAGCTTTTTTTTTAAAATGAGGATAGACTAGAAAATTCATATGTTGATGACATAACTACTGCTGATGACTTTTTTTTTTTAGACCAATGAGATCCAAGTACTGCAACGCCAATGGAAGAAGTGTTTGGACAGCAAGAGGGAACTGAAGTAAAATACAAGATTTGTTGCTTTTTTTTTAATGAGGATAAATTAAAAAATCCATATGTTGATGACTTTTTTGACCAATGAGATCCAAACACTGCAACACCAATGGAAGAAGTGTTTGGACAGCAAGAGGGAACTGAAGTATAACACAAGATTTGTTGCTTTTTTTAAAAATGTGGATAGACTAAAAAATTCATATGATGATGACATATCTATTGTTGACGACTTTTTATGACCAATGCGATCCAAGCACTGCAACACCAATGGAAGAAGTGTTTGGACTGCAAGAGGAAACTATTTTGAGAAAATAAACCTTATTTGATCCCCCATGAACTTTTCAGTCGACCCTCGTACAACTGTTTTAAAGGTGAACACACACACACCTATACAATATATAGCTGAATCTCCAAGAGTATTTGTAATTATACAACTGAGGTGATGGCAGTCAATTTTTAAGCAACAAGAAAAACATTTTCTTCCTCGAACAGATTTGACATTCATGAAATATATATGTTGTATATCTTACTAGGATGAGTCAAAAGTTTTGCAATATTTTGGTATGTGCTAGTTTGTGGCACGTATATCATGTGACCAAAGCAGTTCAAGCAGTGAAAGTACCTGCAGTTGTTGGCAGTATCATAGTTGTTTGTACCCTTTGCAATTTTTTTGCTGTGTGATTTGAAAGCTGCACAGATGAATATGCAATCTTATCTAATTTGGGAACTTAGGCTTTACAAGTTTGAACTGGGCCATAATGGTGAAGGAGCGACCAAAAACATTTGCTGTACAAAAGGTGAAGGTGCAGTTGTCACAGTACAGTAACTAGAGGGTACAAGAAGTTTCATTTGGGTTGCAAAAACCTTGAGGATTAATTAGGCTTAAAACCATGGATTCTGAGGCCGAGCCTCAAACCATTGAGAATCAGATGAGCTTTGCATTTCTCAGTCTTGTGATATTCAATACCTTCACGACCTCATCAAAAGCCTCCAGAACTGTTAAATTGTGCTTCATGTAATAAATTTTTGACTCAATCTAGTATTTATGAAAAAAAAAAACACTTTCATCACATCAATTGTATAAATATTTTTTGGCAGAAAATAAAAAAAAATTTTTATATGAAAAAGAAAGGTGCAAATGGTGCAATTTTTATTAGTGTAGATCAGTTTTTTTCAACTGGTATAATCTGGTTAGGTTTGTTTTTTTTAATGGCATATCAAGCTTTGTGGGTTATTTAATGCATGTCAAAGCCACCTTTGTAGAAGAGAAGTAGCAGTACTATTTCACCTTTCGCTGGTGGGAAAAAGAGTTCATACATTTCCCAAGGGCATTAGTCCAAAAGGGAATTCAATACTATGACTGGAATTTTAATTCGCTTGCTATGACTTCACAGTTCAGCACATTTGTAATATAATTGTGGAGGGATTTTTTTTATATTATCCTTTTTCATTTTATATATCTTGCCTTTCGGTTTAGTTAGGCTGAGAACCTTTTGGCTTAGTGCATGGGTTAGTTAGGTGCACACATTGAGTGCAGGTGTTCACACGCGTGCAGAGCGGATGTGACAATCAGAGATGTCACAATAAAAACCCCAGAGAGGAAATGTGACCGAGGATGTGAATGACATCATGCCCAGAAGCATTGAGGATTTTGGAATTTGAAAAAAACAGTTAGTTGAGATTTGAGTCTAGAGGAAGGTAGTCGATTTTCGGAGCTCGCCGAGGCCAGACCAGTAGTTTGCGGCGGGGGCCGCATGTGGTGGGGTTAGATGGAAAAGTCACCATAGAAAGAAATTGTGTCTCTCTCTCCTCATGTCGAAAAACCTTAAACTCAAAAAGGTAATAAAAAGTTTCGTACCTGAACCAATTTCGTATTTTTTTGGATTCCTATACATTCTATGAACATTAGGAACGTTTTATGCATGTGAATATCTTGGTCGCATATTTTTGGACGTGGATATGCTACACATTAACCATTACACGAAGGGGATTTCCTTGGTATTCCCTAGACCCCTAGGGTTTGACCAGAGGTCACTAGGGATTCTATAAAAACAGTAATAATGTATTTTTAAGTCATTTTTCTTTAATTTCATAATTGTAATTTTCAAAATACATTTTTGGCATATTATTGGAAAATCCTTGGATATTATAATAAAAGTTATAACCTTTTCTAATTGTGGTAATGGAATAATATAACTTTATCAAAAATCGTATGATATACAGTGTGTTAGTGGTGTAATGGTTATTGTCGTAGGAAATGAACATGGCGATACGAGTTCAAATCCTGGACGAAACTGATTGCATTTCACATAGCACTAATACCCTTGGGAACACGTATGAATCCAATTATTCTCCCTCCAGCTATGGGCAAATAGTAGGGCAGAATATGTTCTTCAGCCTTGGTGAAGCAACTAGTCTAGGAGAAGGAAAACACTGAATTCAAACCTGTTAAACTCCGCTTAAAAATTGACCTTGTGTCATATCCTGCCCGAGCGGAGGGGTTGGTAAAGTGGAGGGTCCCGTGGTGTAATGGTTATCGTCGTAGGAAATGAACATGGCGATACGAGTTCAAATCCTGGACGAGACTGATTGTATTTCACATAGCACTAATACCCTTGGGAACACGTATGAATCCAATTATTCTCCCTCCAGCTATGGGTAAATAGTAGGGCAGACTAGGTTCTTCAGCCTTGGTGAGGCAACTAGTCTAGGAGAAGGAAAACTCTGAATTCAAACCTGTTAAACTCCGCTTAAAAATTGACCTACCCGAACGGAGGGGTTGGTAAATATGGATATACAGTGTGTTTCAGAAAAATTGATATAATTTTTGTTAAGCCTGTTTAATTTCATTTGCCAAGACATTTGTTTCTCAACTGGTGTTTCCTGGAACGCTAGGGTTCCACAAGGAACTGTAAGAAATAGACTAAAGCATTTTTGAGTAATTTTTATTTAACTTTATATTCATAATTTTATTATCCATATTTGGTATATTCTTGGAAAATCCTTTTAAAAGAAATAGGTAGAAATAATAAGTAAAAAGTAGGCGACCAGAAAGGCTCCCTTTTCAATAGCACCAAGGTGTTGGGGAGGGTGCTACTCCTTTCTCTGGATTGCTCCACTTTACTCTTGATACGTATCTTATATTGCTGAGTGTTAAGCAAGGAGGTATCAAGTATCATTTTTTGAGTCTTTGGTATGACGTGACCTGAGATTGAATCCAGGTTTCCCAGACCATTGGCGAACACTCTACCCACTAGGCCAATGAGCCGGTAGAAAAATCGGAAAACAAAGTAATCTAAAAGTGATGAATTTATTACAAAGGAAAGTCAACATTAAAACATTTCGTCAAGACTTTAAAATGGTGATAGAACAACGATGGATGTTTAATAAAATACAAAAACAGGACAGTTTTAACGTTGACTTTCTTTTTAATAAATTCAGCACTTTCGGTTTATTTTGTTTTTTAATTTTCCTCCATACAGTCGGATTCTTTTCTGTTATTTAGTTCCAATTAATAATATATAATAATTTTTATGCAGGAGTTCCCTGAGATGTAAAAATTATTTTGAGAGGTCCACAAGAGTAGAAAGATTGAAAAACACTGGTAATATTGAGCTGACTTCAAATTCCAGCCGAAGCTGTTTGCATTCACTTTGAAATAATGCCCTTGGAAAAGGCATGAATCCACTTCTCTTTCCATTTATGGGTAAAATAGCAGAGCTTATTGGACTCTTGAGCTATTCATGGTGGGAAACCAGTCTAGGAGAAGGACAATGAATTCAAACCATGGAAAAGGAAAAAAGAAAGCCCTTCTACAATCTTCCCCAAGAATACTTATGGTAACGCACGTTCAATTGATAAAGGGATGCTGTGAAGAGTCATAATTGTCCAAATTCTGGAAAAAACATGGCACAATACATATTTCACTATTTTGAGAGTCATGTGGCTCTCAGTGATTTTTTGTGACATGTGGCTCTCAAACCGCATTTAGAATAACGGATAAAATCTTGTGAAAACGTGTGAGTAGACACCTTTAATTTGCCTTGAACAGTGAAAGATTTTGAACCAGTGAAAGAAAAAAGAAAGACAACTCTATTGATGTCGTCTGTGGAAATGATTGATTATCTACCCTTGTTTCAATTCTAATGAGAGCCTTGTCAATCAAAGGATCTTGCCGATTTTAATACATCCAGTCTTATACATAATCTCTATAAGTTAGATAATATATTCTTCACAAATCTTAATCATGCGTAGAGTGGCTTTGTTGATTCTTTATAAACATTACATTGCTGAAGACGCATAAAATAACACCAGATGGGTTGACATGCCATTTAAAATCAATCAATCAAAATGGTACTTTCAATCAGGATGTAACACTTACAAGATGGTTACTTTTATTTATATGCTGGTAAACCTCCTGTAAATATAATGGGTCTCTTCCATTTCTATGGGAGCCCATATGTACCATTTAGATGACAATAATACTGTTTTATTTTTACATATTGTTGTTAATCTCTATAAGTTAACTTTATCATGTGTATAGAAAAAATGAGATTCGTTTCAGGTATCTGCAGGGGTGGGCATCATGGAACATATTCCGTTGTTGATATGAGACGATGGGGAAAAAATTTTATTTGATAATAATCTATCTGCAATAAGTTTGAATTTTAAAAAGAGAGTGACATTGTACATTTGTTTGTCAGCAAGTAATTAAATGAATTTGGAATGTATTTATAAGGCTGTTGGAACGACACAGTAGTTCCCAACTGAGGATCAGAAAATTTCAAACAAAAAAAAAAAGGAAAAAAAAAAAGGAGAGGAGATGGGCTCTTTCTAAGCACACTGAAAGGGCATGAATGAGGGGACATTTCGGTTAAGGGTACCAACCGACTGACATGGGGGAAGAGGAACTCAGTTCTTTTTACAATCAATAACCTCCTCCATGCCGTCAGTCTCATCATTGATGATGGCAAAGATCTAGAGAGTGAACTGAATTTTTCATTTTTTTTTACTATTTGTTGAAATAAAATTTTTGGCACCCCTCACTACTGCCATATATAATAAATAAAATTGATCTTTGGGTGTATATTATTGTAACAGCAGAAATGGCAGATCATTAAATTAGAGAATAAAGCAATTTCCAGTCCAATTTGCAATTTTATAGTATAGGGTCTGTGTTCATTTCGAACCCTGATAATTTTTCAAGAAAGATAACTATGAAATGTTAATTTTATGGTATTTCTCTTTATTTGCAATTAATTATAATTTAAATTCAATAAACAAGATGTGACTAGACATTGAACCTAAAGGCTAATGAAAGCAACCTTTAAGTTAGTATAAATAAATAAATAGATAAATAAGATATATTTTTAGTTTCAATAAAATTCAGTAACTAGAGTTAATAAATGAAGAAGAGAAAACTATCGTGTGAATGAAGAAATGTGTGCCAATATAGAAGAGTAATTGAGTTTTTGAGGTTACCGTATTCAGCTAACTAATAGTGCTGTATATTGACCTTCGACCCGGCCAAACATGCCATTCCAAAGTGATGCACCGGAAGGAAGTGACACATTCCGATGGCAGTTATGAGAAGAAATTGCGTAGACAGGCTTAGCTGACAATATGGGACAAGGTAAAATCCCATGGTACACTCATAGACTGATGCACCGGAAGAGAGCGACCTGTGAACTGCATGACAGTTATTTCCACTTGATGATGATCAAACATACCATTCCAAAGATTGAGTGGGCGATTGAACTATTATATAACTCAGTGAAGACAGGAAGTCAGTGAGTTGGAGATCAGATGAGTTAGAGACAAGGTGCGGTAGAGAAAGCCATCATCCAGTAGAGAGCTGGGCCTCCGGGCCTCCGATTAAGCAGCCCTGGAGAACGAGAAAGACACAACGCTGATGGCTATAAGAGTGGGGGGGGGTCAATATATTGCAGTTCTGTTCGGTCTCCAACTCCCTCTCACAGTAAAACCTTGAGTAACCCTTTTGAATCCTTTCAAATAAAGTGAGAGGTATATTTTTCTAAGAACTGTGTCGCTCGTCTTTATTATTGCGTCAATATGTATTGTGCATGAATCTGCACGAGAGTATACAACATTAGCTAAAAGGTTTGAAGTAAAATTGCCAAATTGGACATGTATACTTACTGGGTCCAGTAGATCTTTGGTTCTCATTGGAAAAGTTCTCATCAAGAGAGGATCTCTATTGCAAATGATAATTAGCAGGAAGCCATATTGCTGCAAGATGTAACTAATACTGAATTTAAATTTTCATAGTTTGAAAAAAAAAAAATTGAATGAATAAAAATAAACAAATTGCCTTAGAAGAATAATTGTTAATGTTTAATTAGATATTGCTAACTAGTTTTATATCTATTTTTTTGGAACTGGAACTTGAAAATAATTATATGTTTAAACTGATAAGTATAACTTAAAAAAAAGTAAGTAGGTAAATATTTTTAAACATTGTCTTAGACTGTTCCTTTAATCAAACTCTTGAAGTTTTTAATAAATCTGAAATGAGGTAGTTAACACATGAATAAAAAAAAATCCTAGCTAAATAAAAAAAGAAGCCATGAGAGAAACTGGTGAGTGGGTAAAACTGTTTTAGTGATTTTTATAAAAATTATATCATCAATGAAATACAGTCAAAAACTTTTTTAAAAAAATCATCTTTTGAATATATGGATGTACAAACTTGTTAGAATGAATGATGAAATCAGTAAAAATAAAGAACTAAAGATATTAATAATTTCTACAATAAATCTATGGAAGTTATTTTTATTATAAATCATCAAAAAAAAAAAAGAAGGTTATTTGAATCTATCTAAGTTTGTTTCTATCTATCTATGAGGATGAGTCAATAAACAAAAGGAATCTATCTATCTATGAGTCAATAAACAAAAGGAATCTATCTATCTATGAGGATGAGTCAATAAACAAAAGGAATCTATCTATCTATCTATCTATTAGTTGTCTTCTTGGTATCCAGTCATTCTTGGATGTATGCATACATATATTCATGGGAATATTCGATAATATCTCTAAATTTTGGGAGGTCTTACGATTTATAGACTAAATCAATATTGTATATGCCAGCATATAAATTTCGCCTTAAAATTCTGAGCTGTTTAAATCTCAGATTTTGATTGAATAAATCACTTCTCCCTCAAAATAAGGCAGCAGCATAAAAATCAATCAAGTCAGTGAATCTAAATCAGAAGTTCCTGAACAATGTATTGTGGAATGATGGTGTACTATGAAATCTAAATATTTGTCTTGTGAAAAACTGTGTTTGAAAACAAATATAAAAAAAAATGACTTCTATTGAAGCAGAACATTTGACTATTTTGAAACAGAAGTTAAACTTTTATTTTCCCTCATCAAATCAGTTTGTAAAATATTTCATCTAATTGTTTGAAATTGGGTAAAGAAGATGGTTTGGTTTGGTTTCTTTGTTTAATGGCATATCAACTCTTTTTAGGTTATCTAATGCCAAATCCATTCTCCTAGAAGAACAGTAGTGGTACTATTTAACCCATAGCTGGGAGGATAAGAGGGCTTATACCTTTCCCAAGGGTATTTGCCCTAAAGTGAATGTAATAGCGCGACTGGAGTACGAACTCACGTACTACAATTCCGCAGTCCATTGCTTTAACCATTACACCACGAGGACACCCCCCTAAATATTCTAAAGAAAGTGAACGTAATAGCGCGACTGGAGTACGAACTTGCGTACTACGATTCTGCAGTCCAGCTCGTTAACCATTACACCACGAGGACACCCCTGGGTAAAGAAGAATTGGTTTTGATATTCAAAGAGTTTGGATTTAAAATCCAATGCAGGATAATCTTGACATATTTGATTTTGGAGATGAAAACTGTTTACAGTGATATGTAGGGGTAAACATATTCACTACTTGCTGTGCATGGGTGATAATGTTGGGAAGTTGGTTTGGTTTCTTTGTTTTAATGGCATATCAACCTTTATGGGTTATTTAATGCCAAAGTCATCCTTCTAGAAGAACAGTAGTGGTACTATTTTACCCATAGTTAGGAGGATAAGGGGGTCCATACTTTTCCCAAGGGTATTTGTCTGAAAGTGAAAGTAATAGCGCGACTGGAGTTCAAATTCACTTTCTATGATTCTGCATTCCAGCGCTGTAACCATTACACCATGAGGACACCCCAGTTGGGGAATCATCCAGATGGAATCATATGTTTCTTATAAAAATCTTGGATGTGGCAAGCAAAAAACTTGTCCTTTAGATCTTCTGAATATTGAAAATCAAAGAGTTCTATCTTTAGTTGTAATGGTACTTCTTCACAGTCAACAATGAAACCTACTTATTTAGTAGAAGCTTTAAAATCCAACATAGAGAAGTACCTAACAACAAGAATCAGAAGACGTTCAGAAGGGATAGGATCATTGAAAGATACAATATCTAGTTACCTATTGATACCTTTTGAATTTCTATTACAGAAGAGTACCTTTCAGGAACTTAAAAAAAAACAAAAAACAAGCTTCAAGTATTTTATGTTTAGTTTGCTTTCTTTGTTGAATGGCATATCAACCTTCATGGGTTATCTATTGCCAAAACCATCCTTGTAGAAGAACAGTAGTGGCACTATTTAACTCATCACTGGGGATATAAATTGTGAATCATTAATAATACTATAAAATATAATATACTATATGTTGTACTCCCTACATAATGGACTCGCCCTCCTCCATAAATAAACGTCAATGGAGCGTCAGAGGAGTTGACCAACCCCACATGACACAATTAGGTGTGATACCACTTGTGTAGTGGACAGATAGTCTCTACCCTGCTGGACTCTCAGCTTCCAATCAATTAACTACTGTTTAACCAGGTTCCCTTGTATCTTGTTTCTGTTACTTGAATATATATGTTTTTCTATAAACCTTTTTGGTGTTCCCTGTGTCTTTCTTTTTACCAGCATCACAACACTATAATAAATAAAATACTATAAAATATAATTAAAGATTATTATTGAAGAGTAATACAAATTGGTTTGGTTTTTTGTTTAATGGCATATCAACCTTCATGGGTTATTTAATTCCAAAGCCATCCTTGTAGAAAAACAATAGTGGTACTATTGAATTCATAGTTTGGGGGTTGTGTGGATAAGAAGGTTCATGTCTTTATTTAATATATATGTATAAAGAGGATTTGGCATTAATAACCTACATATGATATGCCATAAAACTCAACCAAACCAAATCATATATATTTTATATATATGTATAAAGAGGATTTGACATTAAATAACCAACAATGGTTGATATGCCATAAAACCCAACCAAAACAAATCCTATATATTTAATATATATGTATAAAGAGGATTTGGCATTAAATAACCTACAATGGTTGACATGCCATAAAACCCAACCAAAACAAATCCTATATATTTAATATATATGTATAAAGAGGATTTGGCATTAAATAACCCATAATGATTGATATGCCATTAAACCAAACCAAACCAAACCAAACCAAACCAAATCCTATATATTTAGTATATATGTATAAAGAGTATTTGGCATTAAATAACCTACAATGGTTGACATGCCATAAAACCCAACCAAACCAAATCATATATATTTAATATATATGTATAAAGAGGATTTGGCATTAAATAACCCATAATGATTGATATGCCATTAAACCAAACCAAACCAAACCAAATCATACATATTTAGTATATATGTATAAAGAGGATTTGGCATTAAATAACCTACAATGGTTGATAGGCCATAAAACTAAATCAAACTGGGGTGGTAATACTTAGATGTATAAATTGATGTGTCACTTGAGTTAAAAAAAAAAAAAGAAAAAAAAGCAGGCGAATGTTCGTTTTGTGAAACTCTTGAAGTGTTGGAATGAATAAATGAATGGAATAAATCTGGAATGAGGTTGTTAACACACTGAAATAAATCCTGAATTTATTGGAAAAAAAAAAAAAATTTACTTATAATGTTCTGCAGTTTAAGTTATGTTCTTAAAAAAAATAAAAGCATAAATATCCTTTTTTTAAAATGCATTTTTGTTACTTCTAAAGTGCACCTTGATCAAAACAAGTTTGGGAACTGCTAGTCTAAATTGACTTTTATGACTATTTTCTGATTTTGTTTTTTAAATTGGAAAAAAAAAAAAAAAAAAAAAAAAAAAAATCAATTTATAGGTTGACATATACAGTATATCTCTCAGAAATACCCAACAGTTTGAATTTTTAGATAAAAAAAGTTTATATTTACAAAAGTTGCAGTATTGGCCCCCCCACCAAAAAAAAAACTGAACCATATTTTCTTATTGTTACTAATTTTAATGAAACTTCAATTTTCTTAAAGCAGGAATGGGCAACCTTTTTCAAAAAACAAGCTGTATGAGATATGGCTTATCGTCAAGTAGGCTGCACTACTAAAAATTTCAAAATAATTTTTCGTTGAAGATACGTCAATCATTTTCAGTACATTAGACCATAAGTATCTCCTTTAGAAAGACGGAAAGTTGATTTTTTTCTTTGGTAAAAAGATCTTTTCTATAAAAAATTGAAGTCTTGCAATGGAATCATCATTTTGCTGCCATGATACATTATGGAATAATTAAAAGAAAAAAAAAATGAATACTTAAAAAACTCAACATGAAATCTGGTCTGTGTATCGAAAGAAAAATATTAAACATTTTCATAATCCGTGAATCAAAATATTATTAAAAATATTTTCTAAAAATCATAAGTGCATATTTAAAAATCTGACAATAAAATAATTTTATTTGTCATTTTAAAATTGAAAGGAAACATTGATATAAAGATACCCAAGAAAAATGTACAAAAAAAGTCGTAAGATTGGTTCCTAATTTATTCATTTAAATGAAACGAGACAAACGAAATTTTAATAAATGTTATATTCCTTGTGAAATTAAGCTCAGACATACATACATAGGAAGTGATTATTTCCCTTGAGTATTGTTGTTCCTTTAGTTGTAGCAAAAAGTCATTAGCAAAGGTCTAAAAATAAATTAAGATATCAAATCAATGAAAAGAAAATTCTAAGAAATTTCCAATTTTTTGGTATTTCTGAGAATTTTATTTTTAGAAAATCGTGTCTTTTCACTACATCTAAGCTAAATTTGACAACAACAAACAAGGAAAATAATCACTTCCTATGGGGGTCTAAACCACTGAGGTTTCATTAATATTCTTGGCAATAATAAAAAATGGTTCAGTTTTTTCATTGCCTGTTTTTTTTTTTTGAGGGGGAGAATGTAAGTAGTAAAAAGCTAAGTTGGCGACCATAGTCGAGGGCAACCAGAAAGCTTCCCTTTTTAATAGCTACTTCACCAAGGAGTAGGGGAGGGTGCTACTCCTTACCCAGGATTACTCCACTTTATCCTTGATAGTAAAAAGTAAAGTTGGCGACCGTAGTTGTGGGCGATCAGAAGTCTCCTTTTTCAATAGCTACTACACCAAGGTGTAGGGGGGGGGCGCTACTCCTTTCTCTGGATTGCTCCAATTTTTTGGTATTTCTGAGAATTTTATTTTTAGAAAATCGTGTCTTTTCACTAAATCTAAGCTAAATTTGACAACAACAATCAAGGAAAATAATCACTTCCTATGGGGGTCTAAACCACTGAGGTTTCATTAATATTCTTGGCAATAATAATGGTTCAGTTTTTTCATTGCCTATTTCTTTTTTTTTGGGGGGGGGTCAAATACAGTTGATCCCTTTTAAAATCATTCTGACTGATAAAATGTAAAAATAATTTTGAAGAGGAAAGAGTTTTTTCCCCTTTTTACAGCTAGCCCAGGTTAAAAATGCAGTCAGGGTAACCTGAAGCTGAACTTCTTCTAGACCTTATTTTTCTGATGCAGGTATCATTGGGGAAGAAGGAAAGTTTTGGTAAACAGGCCAGATATTTTCTTGTTCCTTAATGATTGGAAAAATAAGATCCAAAGTAAGTTTGGCTTTGTGTTCACCTTACTGGATTTTTCACCCAGTAAAAATGCCCATATTTGGTAAATGCAGTGGCTTTGTCCCATTCACCAAAAATTTTATCAATTTAAAATCTTTAAAAAAAATTCCTTACTTCATTAATCACTCGTTGATATCCTGGATCAGTTCAACTGCATCTAAATGGTAACCAGTTAACCGAAGCAGTGTATAGTTGCAGATAGATATGGGGTCCGCGAGTCAGAACCTCTCAAAACCATTACTGCCTAAAGATTCAGAATTTATATGACAATCCCATAAGAGAATCACAGACAAAATAAGAAGACCCACCACAACGCCACCAAGTGAAGCACCGATGCCATCAACTCCTTTGTATTTATCTAACTCAGCTTGCCGCCATAGTAAGTAAGCAGAATCTTCACATTGAGATTTTGCAAATTTCTTGTTCGCAGGAGCATCCGCTGAAAAGAAAAAAGATAAAAAATAAACAGTTGAAAATTTCGAAAATTTTGATGACATCATCTGTATTGATGTTGATGTGACAAATTCAGATCTGTTAATCGGATAATCAATTCAACTTATGATCTTTTAAAAAATTTTCTAAATTGGCTATAGCCAATTTCTCTGTCCTTCATTTGATGGTGAGGTTCCAGTTCTGGAGATATGGGGAGTATGGAGTATGCCTTTATTAAGCTCAGGACTAGAGTTAATTAGAGTAGCAGTGTTGTATATTGACCTTCGACCCAGCCAAACATGCCATTCCAAAGTGATGCACCGGAAGGAAGTGACACATTCCGATGGCAGTTATGAGAAGAAATCGTGTAGGCGGGCTTGGCTGAAAAAATGGGACAAGGTAAAAATCCCATGGTACACTCATAGACTGATGCACCGGAAGAGAGTGACCTGTGAACTGCATGACAGTTATTTCTGCTTGATGACGATCAAACATGCCATTCCAAAGATTGAGTGGGCGATTGAACTATTATATAACTCGGTGAAGACAGGAAGTCAGTGAGTTGGAGATCAGAGAAATCGGAGATAAGATGTAGTAGAGAAAGCCACCACCCAGCAGAAGGGGCCCTCAGGACCCCCAGCGAGTTTGGAGACCAGACCAGTTGGTGAGAAGATGCTGGAATGAGAACATGTCCCAGAGAGGCTGGGCCCACAGACCCCCGGTTGAACAGCTCAGGAGAACGAGAACGACACACTGCGATGTCCGGAGGGGCTGGGGAGGTCAATATGTTGCAGTCTTTTTTCGGTCTCAACTCCCTCTCATACACAAACCTTACAATAAAGTGAGAGGTATATTTTTTTAAAGACGTCTTCGCTCATCTTTATTCATTGCGTCAGTATGTATTCTGCATGTATATGTATAGTTGAATCTGCATATGAGTATACAACAGCAATAGTATGGGTCACATAGACCTGTTTAAAAATTATTTGTATTTGATAAGACGTGTGCAACCCCTAACAAAAAAAAAAACCTCTTAAGAAACAACTATATAAAAAATATAAATAGGAATATGGAGAAATGATAGATTTTGGTGAATCTGACGAGATGATAAAAAAGAGTGGAGAAGTGGATAAATCAAACACTTACAAAGGGTTTAGTGGTAATATTTAGTTCTTTATTAACCAAAGAACTTCAGATTAAACATTTTTCGACATTTTAGCAATTGAAGAAATAGATAAACTAGTAGAGAATGTAAGTAGTAAAAAGTAAAGTTATCTCCCTTAGTCGAGGGTAATCAGAAGGCTCCCTTTTCAATAGATACTACACCAAGGTGTAGGGGAGGGCGCTACTCCTTTCCCTGGATTGCTTCACTTTACCTTCGATACATACCTTATATTGCCGAGTGGAGGGGTGTCCTCGTGGTGTAATGGTTAAAGCGATGAACTGCGGAATCGTAGTACGCGAGTTCGTACTCCAGTCGCGCTATTATGTTCACTTTCGGGCAAATACCCTTGGGAAACGTATGAACCCCCTTATTCTCCCTCCAGCTATGGGTAAATAGTAGGACGGACTAGGTTCTTCAGCCTTGTTGAGGCAACTAGTCTAGGAGAAGGAAAACTCTGAATTCAAACCTGTTAAACTCCGCTTAAAAATTGACCTTGTGTCATATCCTGCCCGAGCAGAGGGGTTGGTAAATAGTACCTTATATTGCCGAGTGTTACGCAAGGAGGTATCAAGTACCATTTTTAAAGTCTTTGGTATGATGTAACCTGATTGGCGAACACTCTACCCACTAGACCAATGAGCTGGTTTTGTAAAAAGGTATAAACAGAAAGAAAGGGTCTAGAGACAAGAGATAGATAAGGGAAGAACAAAGAGGTTTGAATTATAGTGGTAGGGTTAATTAGGTTTTGATTGTGACCTTGAAGCTAGGTGGCACCAAGTGTATCGGTTTTCATCAGAGGTTTGACCAGATAGAGGTGGATTAATTTTAGTGTGAAAGAGGGAAATATGAGAGGGGGAGGTTTATTAAGAGAAAAAAGAAGAGGAAATGAAGGGGGGCAAGGGTTCATAGGTATCCCCTTTCATCAAAGACATTGACTGTAATGGAGTATTTAAAAAGAAAAGAAAAAAGTAAAAGAAAATATGAATAAGCTCCTTTTTCAATAACTACTGCACCGAGGTCTAGGAGAGGGTGCAACTCCAATTTCTGGATTGCTCCACTTTACTCTTGATCCATACCTTATCATGCTGAGTGATAAGCAAGGAGGCATCAAGTACCATTTTTTGAGTCTTTGGTGAGACTTGACCTGGGATTGAACCCAGGTCTTCCAGACCACTGGCAAACACTCTAACCATTAGGTTGAAATGAATGTGATTCACAAACTTCTAAGCATGAAATAACCCTTGATGGGTTGACATGTCATTAAAATCAATAAAAAAGACAAATTTTTACAAATAAATGACTAATATGAGGGTCATTCAATAAATAAGGTAAATTTTGTTGAAGGAGTTGACAATAGACACCACTGTTTTGCTTTGGTTTTATGGCACACAGCTCTATTTCAAACAATTCAATTTGGCATGTTATTTGTTTGCACTCTGTTTAAATGTCAAACAGTTTTATTTGACACATAGATAGGATCCTATCAGGTGTGACCACTCCAGACCAGAGTGGACCTGGGAGCATTGGCAATGAAGAGGTACTCTGAATTCCCCAAAGCTCCAGTATTACTGGAGCCTCATCATTAGATTGTTCAGAGTCATATCCAAGACACTCGGTGGTGGTGGTGAGGAGACTTACATTTCTGCAGAGATGCAGTTGGTGTATTCCACAGCCCCAGGTAACTGGGCTAAGGAAGTACTGTTTACGGTTAAACTTTTTTCAAGGAAATCAATAGTGATATATGCTTTCATATCCCATTACCTTCTTTATTGACTGCTGTGTCCACAACTACTTTTTTACCAGGGAGTCAGTGTGTTTCCACTTCATGGACTGTCTTTTTTTCTCATAGTCATAGTGGCAAACTCATGTAGAACTCATTTGTAAACTAAGTATTGATTTTGTTTTTTTTTGGTTTGGTTTGGCTTGGTTTTATGGCATCTCAACCATTGTAGGTTATTTAATGCCAAATCCTCTTTATACATATATACTAAATATATATGATTTGGTTTGGTTGTGTTTTATGGCATATAAACCATTGTAGGTTATTTAATGCCAAATCCTCTTTTTACATATATATTAAATATATAGGATTCGGTTTGGTTGTGTTTTATGGCATATCAACCCTTGTAGGTTATTTAATGCCAAAACCTCTTTATACATATAAGTAAAGTTGGTAAAAAGTAAAAAGGTTGCTTTTTAATAGCTATTACCCCTCGGCAGAGATGTAGTTGGTGTATTCTATAGCCCCAGCTGACTGGGCAATAGGACAGGAGGTGTAGGGGAGGGCGCTGCTCCTTTCCTTGGATTGCTCCACTTTACCCTTGATACGTACTTTATAATGCTGAGTATTAAGCAAGATATCAAGTAATTTTTTCAGTCTTTGGTATAACTTGACCTGGGATTGAACCCCGGTCTCTCAGGCCATTGGCAAACATTCTGCCCAATAGGCCAGTATTTTATACATATAAACAGTTTGATTTCAAACAATTTGGTTTAGTATAAGTACACAGTTTAGTTCAATTTGACCCAGAGAGAGGACCTTGTCAGGTGCTATCTCTCTGGGCAAGAGAGGATCTGGGAGAGATGGCAGTCAAGGGGTACTCTGCATTCCCCAAAGCTGCAGCATCACTGAAACTTCACCATCAGATTGTTTAGAGTCATATCTTACTCTTCTGGAGAGATGTAGTTGGTGTATTCTATAGCCCAAGCCTATTGGGCCCGTGTACAGTTGTTGTGGGAGTTTTACCCTTCTGCAGAGATGTAGATGGTGTATTCTATAGCCCCAGACGATTGGACCCAAAGATAGTACTGACTAAAATGTCCTTCTTTGTACGTATCAGATTGCTACCTAACAATAATAGTTCTATTTGCCAGAGTTAAATGGTTTCAAATATAGTAAATGATTAAATAATTTCTTTTTGACCCATAGTAGGGACTCTAACAGGTACTGTCACTCCAAGTCTGAATGGGCCAGGGAGTAATGGTAATGAAGGGGTTCTCCACATTCCTCAAAGCTCTAGAACTATAGCCTCACCATCAGATGCAGTTTAATGTCATCCCCAGGACACTAAATAGTTTCAAGTATTTCTCTCTAACACTAATAATTCTATTCAACATTATTCATTCATTTGTACACAGTTAGTTGTTGTTGGCGACCGAAGTAAGGGAGGGTGCTACTTCTCCCCACCGGATTGCTTCACTTTACCCTTGATACGTACCTTATAATGCTGAATATTAAGCAAGGAGGTGTCAAGTCTCATTTTGTAAGTCTTTGGTATGGTGCAACCTGGGACTGAACCCTAGTCTCCTGGGCCATTGGTGAATACTCTACTCACTAGGCCAATGAGCCGGTTGAAATATTAATCATTTGTTTGCAAACAGTTAAATAGTTTCAAGTATAGGAAAGGATTAAATAGTTCTATTTAACTTATAGATGAGACCCTAACAGGTCCATGTCAGAGTGGGCCTGGAAGTAATGGCAATGAAGGGGTACTCTACATTCCCGAAAGCTATAGGATTGGAGTCTCATCATCAGATGCTTAAGTATTATATCAAAGACACTAGTTTGCGGGGGAGGGGTGTCTTAGCTCTCAGCAGAAATATGGTCGGTGTATTCTACAGCCCCAGCTGACTGGGTTGTATTTTGTTTAATTTAAGCTTGAAAATTTTAACAAATGAAAAGATGGTTTCTAAAAATGAAAAAACCTTGAAAATAATAAAAAAGCAGATCTGATTGATTGACTGATTTTAACAACTTGACAAGCTGTTGGGATTATTTGGGATTATTTTATGCCCAGAGGTTAGGGAATCAAATTTGTTCATATTTATATTTTTGGGTAGTTTCTTAAGAATTTTTGCTTGCACATGGTCCAATTGAATAAGAATAATTTTTGATCATATATATTTGACCTAAAGATGGGACAGCTTAACAGGTACGTTTTTCAGAGTTGGCTTGGGAGCAATGGCAATGAAAAGGTACTCTAAATTTTCTAGATCTTGAGCCTCACCATCAGTCAGTACACCTCTTTTTTTTTTGGTGGGGAAGGTAAAGTTTGCAAGTCTGAAGAACTTTAGATAGAAAAATTCAAGTGAGAGGATGTTATTAAGGTTACTTACCCACAACAGTAAGGACAAATTTAAGTGGTGGGGTGTGGTTGCAGGAGATCTGAGAGGCGATGTAAAAAGTGCCCGGGGTATTGAAAGTGTGCTGGATTGAATTCTTATTGGTGTGGGTGAGTAGTGTGTGACCAATCTGTTGTTCTCCTTGGAAATTGCAAGTCTGGAAGTGATCCTGTTCAGGATAAAAGCAAAGGAAAAAGACATACAGATAGGGAGAGGGAAAAAACAGTGAAAAATTAAACACAAAAGGTAGGTTTCATTGGAAGTAAGTAAAATTTCCCCTCTGAAAGTTCTCCGCTGAACCAATGCCTTTATCCACTGTGCCATGTGTCCTCAAGAACACATAGCACAGTGGATAAAGGCATTGGTTAGATCCAGTGACATACCCAAAAGATGGTTGGTTTGGTTTGGTTTCTTTGTTTAATGGCATATCAACCTTTGTAGGTTATTTAATGCCAAAGCTATCCTCCTAGAAGAACAGTAGTGGTACTATTTAACCCATAGCTGGAAGGATAAGAGGGTTCATACCTTTCCCAAGGGTATTTGCCCAAAAGTGAACGTAATAGCACGACTGGAGTTCGAACTCGCTTACTACGATTCTGCAGTCCATCGCTTTAACCATTACACCACGAGGACACCCCCATACCCAAAAGAGTGTGAGTTCAATACCCGGTGAAGGCAGTGGAGAACTTTCAGAGGAGAAATTAAGAGAAGATAACTGATAACTGACATCTATTAAACAGGGCTCGTGGAACTAGAACAGTCTACCCTGGTAAGTGAAATAAAGGGTTAAGTTCGACATTCCAACCAACTGAAGAAGGCCAGAGTGTACAATGACCGAAACGTTGGGATAAACATGGTGACAAAGATGAGGACAACAGTCTGAAAAATGTAAATAATGTATAATTCTTATTATTTAGTTATAAATAACTAATTATTGGATGTAAAATAAATATTCAAGTTACTTACCTTGTCTTGTAATAAAGTGACTTTATCTTCTCCACTGTATGAGAAATAGAGAATATCACCAGCCACGATAGAAAAATTCTTAATGGCTGTGTTGTTAGCCTCCCAACCAACCTCTCCACCAACTTTAATGTACTGAAAATAATTAAAAAAATAATATACATACATATATATCTACGAGGATCATTAAATAGGTTTCCGGACTTTTTCCGTATGGGCACTTTTATTGATAGTACACACATGAAACTCTAGTCCCCTTCAAAGTAATCTCCTCTGGCTGCAATGCACTTGTTGTACCATTCCCACAACTTCTGGAAGACCCCATGGAACTCCTCTTGTGTGAGCGTATCAATGACCTTCATCACTGCCTCTTTCATCTCCTCAATTGTCTCATAACGACAGCCTCTGAGCTTAGGGAATAACCAAAAGTCACAGGGAGCAAGGTCTGGACTATAGGGACGGTGAGGAACTGTCTTGATGCCCATCTTGGTCAAATAGTCTGTGACAAGGATAGAGTTGTGGACTGGTGTATTGTCCTGATGGAAATGCCACTGAGCCGATTTGAAGAGTGCTGGCCTCTTCTGACGGAATCTCTTCCTGAACTCTCTTAAAACCTCAACATAGTAACCCTAAACCTAACCCTTTGGCCAATTAACTCTGGTCTATTGACTTCCTTACTCCTCCCACACCTCTCATCATTCCTCACAGACTCCCTGCTTTCCTTGAATCTCTTATGCCACTCAAAAACTGATGCTCGATTCATGCAAAATGGTCGAAAAGCAGTCTGAAGCATTCCATATGTTTCTGTGGCATTTTTTCCAAGTTTAAAACAGAATTTTATTGCATATTGCTCTTCTAAAGTGTCCTCACGTCCAGATTGCATTTTTGAAGTTCACCAGCTGTGACAGTCAGGCTTTAGGAGGGTGTATTCCAATTCTGCTGTAGCTGTTCATTTGAATGCGAAATCATAAAAATTGGTCAGTCATCTCATAAGATGTATAGCAATAACATAGTGAATTTTTAAGAGTTTTCGACAATTTTAAATGCATGTTGAAAATAAGTCTGGAAACCTATTGAATGCACCACGTATATATATATATATATATATATATATATAGGTATTATTCAATCCAGTAAATCCGGAGTAGGGAACAATTCCGTCAGGACAAATGAATTATTCAAATTTCGAATATTTAAATATTCCAGGTCAAGAGCTCAATGTAAATAAATTCACAGAGCAAATAATATTATTTCAAGAAAAAAACTAATATTTGGTCATATTAGGATAATAAATTTATTTCCATCCTGTTAAGAGCATTGATATGAATCAAAGACTCTAAGATAATTTTTAACAGGATTTCATCAGATTCAACAGGAAAACTGGATCTGATGAAGTCCTGTCAAAAATTATTTTAGAATCTTTGTGTGTGTATCATTTATTTATTAACTTCATGTTAGAGGCCTTTTGAAGCTTGATAAATGATAGGTATTACACAATATAATATTTGATCTATATGATTGATATTAAACGTTGAATTAAGTGCATTGACAAGGAAAGAGATAAGGTTGAAAATAAATACTTCTTGTGTAAAAGTCAAATTTTTTCTTCATCATTAGTCAGTAATGTATGAATATACTTATATATACAAAAAAAAAATTATATAAAAGAACTGCCGCTAGAAAAAAAAAACAAAACACAGTTTTGCTTCCAATAAAGTCTGCATCAGATGATGACCTTGAGTTCAGGCATGGTTTCAGGGCCGAAGCATCATTACCACTAACCCAGGGCACCCCAACAGTATCTTACAATATTACCAAACTTTATTGGATAGTGTTTGAATATATATAAAAAAAAAAGTTGGCGACCGTAGTCGAGGGTGACCAGAAGGATCCCTTTTCAATAGCTACTAAACTGAGGTATAGGGGAGGGCACTACTCCTTTCCCTGAATTGCTTCACTTTACCCTTGATACATACCTTATATTGCTGAGTGTTAAGCAAGGAGGTATCAAGTACCATTTTTAAAGTCTTTGGTATGACGCGACCTGGGATTGAACCCAGGCCTCCTAGACCATTGGCGAACACTCTACCCACTTATTTATAAGTGGGAAATAATACATACATGTTATCTAGAAAATTCTATCGGAGAAAGATAACTTTGGCTTAAATTCTACCATTTTGGCATGCTTATAAAATATGACAAGAAGACAAATGAAGGAATTTTTACCTCTGGTTTGCTGCAAACAGTTCTTCTCAGTTTAGGAATGTTACCTGTGATACCATTGTCTTTAAAGAGAGTTGTCTTTATTTTTATTTTCAAGGTGCCCTTTGTTAGGTAATCTAACATCTCAGGTGGATGAGTTGGAACAAACCCCTAAAATGAATAATCAGGGCAAATAATTAATCAACAAACTAAAAATTCTTATCATATATATATTAGTATGATGGTGACTGTAGTTAAGGGTGACCCAAAGGCTCCCTTTTCAATAACTACTACATCGAGGTGTAAGGAAGGGTGCTATTCCTTTCCCTGGATTGCTCCACTTACCCATGATCGGTACCTTATAACACTGAGTATTAAGTAAGGTGGTATCAAGTACCATTTTTTGAGTCTTTGGTATGACTTGACCTGGGATTGAACCCCGGTCTCCTGGACCATTGGTAAACACTCTACTTATTATGCAAATGGGATATATCGATATTGGCATAATGGTTAGAGCATTCGCCAACAGTCCGGAAGACTGGGTTTCAATCCCAGGTCAAGTCATACCAAAGACTCAAAAAAATGGTACTTGATGCCTCCTTGCTTAACCCTCAGCGTTATAAGGTATAGATCAAGGGTAAGTGAAGCAATTCAGGAAAATGAGTAGCATCCTCCCCTACACCTTGTGTAGTAGCTATTGAAAAAGGAGCCTTCAAGCCAGCCATGGCTACGGTCGGTCAACTTACTTACTATATATATATATTGAAAAGAAAAAATATTTATAAATATAAGATGTAAGTATAAATTACTATAATGACCACAAAAAAAAAAAAATACTCAATGAACATAAAATATTACTAATTCAATTTCTTGAAAAACATATAATTTGACAAAGGTATATCATTTTCATATGCTGAATAAGTAAGTTAATAATAAAGTTTATAAAATTACCATTAATTAACATATTTACTTAAAATATCCATTTCCAAGGTTCTGAAATTTCTTATTAGAAAACTTTTTTGAAAATGAATTTTTTTTAAAGAAAAAAGACATAACCATTTCTTATAATGTTCATGTTGGTTTGGTTGGGTTTTATGGCATCTCAACCATTGTAGGTTATTTAATGCCAAATCCTTTTTATATATATATATTAAATATATATGGTTTGGTTTGATTGTATTTTATGGCATCTCAACCATTGTAGGTTATTTAATGCCAAATCCTCTTTATACATATATATTAAATATATATGATTTGGTTGGGTTGGGCTTTATGGCATATCAACCATTGTAGGTTATTTAATGCCAAATCCTCTTTATACATATATATTGAGTATATAGAATTTGTTTTGGTTGGGTTTTATGGCATATCAACCATTGTAGGTTATTTAATGCCAAATCCTCTTTATACATAAATATCAAATATATATGATTTGGTTTGGTTTGATTTATGGTATATCAACTATTATAGGTTATTTAATGCGAACTCCTCTTTAAACACATATATCAAATCTATATATGATTTGTAAACACATTTTGTTGATAACATTTTTTAAATGAGCCTGAGCTCATTTTTTTTTGCTCACAGTTAAATAGTTCGAAGTATGTTTATATAACAGTTACAATTTAAGATGATTTATTTGTTTACACACATAGTTTGTAGGTAATTTCATTCTAAATTAGAATTAATTTGTTTGCTCACTAGTATTGCGATTGTTTCTACACAGTTATATGGTTTCAATTATTGCTTGCCCGGTCGGCTGGGGCTGTAGAATACACTGACTGCACCTCTGCAGAGGGGTAAGACCCCCCCTCCAACGAGTGTCCTGGATATATGACACTAAACAATCTTATGGTGAGGTTCCAGTAATGCTGGAGCTTTGGGGAATGCGGAGTACTCCATCATTGCCATCGCTCCCAGATCTACTCTGGCCCGACGTGGTAGCACCTGATAGGGCCCTATCTATGGGTTAAATAGAACTAACAGCATACTTATGTTAAACTGAATTGTTTGAGTAAACTGAATAGCTTGAAATAGAAATGTTTTTCACAATTAAACTGTACTTGCATTTAAACTGTGTGCTCATTATTTGAAATAGAAGTTTTTCGACATTAAAACTGTATTTACACTTAACTGAATTGTTACATATAACTGCTTGAATAGTTTGAAATAGAAATGTTTTTGATAATTAAACTGTGTACTTATGCTAAACTGAACTGCTTTCAATAGAACAGATTATTTACATAAAAATGGATTTGGCGTTAAATAACCTACAAAGGTTGATATGCCATTAACCCAACAAACCAAACCAATCAATTATTGCTATCTAACACTAATAATTCAACTTGATATTAATTACTTGTTAGCACAAAGTTAAATAGTTTCAAGCAAGTATTGCTATTTAACACTAAGTATTCTATTCAACATCATTCATTTTACGCAATTAAATGGTCCCAAGTATTGCTAAGTATCACTAACAATTCAATAAGTCATTTATTTACACACAGTTAAATGGTCAAAGAATTCTATTTTTAACAATTCAATTCAGTATAAGTCATTTGTTTGCACATAGCTTAAATATCAAACAGTTCTATTTGATCCATAGTGTATAAAAGACGGTGTGTTTCTTAAGCACGAGGGTTCGGCAAAATCTTGGTCAGTAGTAATACCAGTTTTGGACATAACACCCACAGCACGAAACTTATAATATTTGTTTGACTATACCACTTCAGTTAATAAATAATTAACTCTTTATTTCACTGTGTATCTCTTCCTTACCACAATACAATACATAGATAGGATCCTATCAGGTGCAACCGCTCCAGAAATTGGGAGCAATGGCAATGAAGAGGTACTTCATATTCCCCAGAGCTCCAGGATTGGGGCCTCACCATCAGATGGTTTAATGTCATATCCAGTTTTCATTGTAGTGGTAAGACCTTAACACTCTGCAGAGATGCAGTTGGAGTATTTATTCAACAGCCACAGCCAAGTGGGCTTCAAAATCAAATTGTTTCATTTTCTTTGATTATTTCAAGTATTTTTCTGAATACAGAACTGGAGGTTCATTATCAGTACAGCTCGTATTTTTTTTTTTGAAAGAGAGAATCTTTCTCCTCTACAAGTGATACAGTCAAAATATTTTAAGTCCTGCGGACAGGATGCTATATGTTTTCAAGTAACAATTCCTATTTGATAATAATGTTTGTATCTAGTTTATATGATTTTGTGTATTACCTTTATGTGGAATGTTCCATCTTCGTGTCTTGCAGAATGGGCAGTACCTCCAACAGTAAGAAGACTCTGACCGTTATTCAGGATAAAAACATCAAGGACTTTTTCCATGGGAGACAATCCTTGCAGGCTGATACTAAACAAAATAAGGTTTGATAAAAACAATCAGAACATCAGTCACGTTCAAATAATCTGAATATTAAGGCGAGTCAAAAGTTTTACAATATTTCAAGCTATTTCCTATTTCAAGTTTCTCAGTGTCTGTTCATAAGGCTGAAAATTCTGATAATGATGGAATGATAATAACTTTTTCTTAAAGATCTTAAAGAATACAATCCATTTTCCAGCCAACTGCAAAGTCCGAATCAAGCTCTACTGATAGACACACAGACATTGTCAAGATATTTAAAATTTGAGGTCACATGATAAAATCTCGTATCATCAGCAGTGACGTTTACTAATAACCTGAGTATGTATTTATTTAATCCCTACACCATGACAAAATGTCAATTTTTAAATGGAGTATAGCTGGTTTGAGTTCAGTATTTTCCTTTTCCTTGACTGGTTGCCTAAACAAGGCTAAAGAACCCATTCTGTCCTATTTAACCATAGCTAGGGGAGAACAGACAGATTCATGGCTTTTTCAATGGCATTAACATGAAATAAAATGCAAATAGCTTTGTTCTGGATTTGAAATCAGGTCACTGTGTCCATTTCTGGAGTGGTAACTGTTATACCCCGTGCTTCCACTCATATATAAGAACATTTGCGTGGGTATCTATTTGCTTCCCACAAAAGCAGAATATGACAAAGGTTGAGTTTATCGTAGGGACCCTCAAAGCATACCTGTGGGGAGGGACAAAAATTGTGCTGCTCCCTTAGAATTTCCTTTCTTGTGACACTTTGGTCACAATGGGGAGGTGCAGCTTGGTAAGGGGCGGCACTCTAGAGCTGAGTCATATAATTATATTCCTTGAACAAGGATAAGACATTTTGGCATAAGGGCAGGTAATCAATCCTTACTTAATCAGCATACAGTAAGGGAAAAGTTATCTCCCTTGGTAGAAAATGGATATATATATATATATATATATGAAAGAAAATATGGATCTAAATCCGACAGGATGAAGAAAGTAGAAAAAACAGAATAATCCAAATAGGTGAATTTATTGTCCTGTAAAGTCAACGTTAATAACCATCATTAGGACTTTAAAATCAGGAAAATTGTTCACATAGCGATGGATACTTGTTGGAATAACTGGAGCAAATAAAATGTATACAATGAAAATATACAAACGTGCACATAGCGTTCTTAATTTAAAAGTATTAAGATCATGTTAGGCATGTGGAAAGATATTTGAAAATGTTGGATTTTTTTAAGAGACAAGAAAAATCCTCCTGTCTTTTAAAGAAATACGCAAAGATAGGTAAGTTTTCATATATACAGATCGTTTTGAAGTCATCCATTTTAGATGTCGTGTAAAAATGTATTTGGTATTTGTTTTTCCGAAAGGACAGTATGAAAGTAAATATATATATATGTTGTTTTTTTTTCTATGTTTTATTTTTTTGTGTTGTTACACATTTTTTAATCCCCCAGCAATATTAAGTAGGAATACAACCAATGAATGTTATTTCTTTAGTTATTGTTTTTGAATATTCTTTGTAAATGGAGCACAAGAAAAAACTGAAATTATCTAAAATTACTGAAAAATTTTTCATTAAAATTAAGAATGTCTAATTTTAAAAGAGTAACATATAATAACCTGTTTTGTTATACAGAACACTGGATTACTTGTATGTTTCATATTTAATGTTTAATTTATTTGATGGCATATCAACTTTCATGGGTTATTCAATCCCAAAGCCATCCTTATAGAAGAACAGTAGTGGTACTATTTAAGCCAAAACTAGGGAGATAAGTGGGTTCATGCCTTTCCTAAGAGTATTAGTCCAAATTTGAATGTAATCATGTGACTGGAGTTCGAATTCACTGACTACGATGTCTCAATCCAGCATGTTAACCTCTATGGGTCTCCCCCTTTCTTTATGACTGGGTTTGGTTTCTTTGTTTAATGGCACATCAACCTATGTGGGTTATTCAATGCTAAATCTATTGTTATATTTACCCAACTCCTCTTTCACAAGAAGGATGTGACACAAGGTCAATTTATAAGTGGAACAAATTTGAATAGACTGAGGTAGACATGGTGGTTTGGTTTCTTTGTTTAATGGCACATCAACCTATGTGGGTTATTCAATGCCAAAGTCACCTTTGAATAAGAACAGTAGTAGTACAATTTAACTCACAGGTAGGGAGATAAGGGGGTTCATGCCTTTCCCAAGAGCATTAATGTGACTGGAGTTTGAACTCGCTTACTTTGAAGCCAAAGTCCAGGACTTTACCAATTACGCCACGAGGACTTTGTGATGTCACAGTCCGGCATGTTAGCCACTACGCAATGGAGACTACCACCCAAGAAAAGGAATTACTATATTTTGGGGTTTTGGGGTGTGTCCTCGTGGTGTAATGGTTAAAGCGATGGATTGCAGAATCGTAGTAAGCGAGTTCGAACTCCAGTTGCGCTATTACGTTCACTTTCGGGCAAATACCCTTGGGAAAGGTATGAACCCCCTAATCCTCCCAGCTATGGGTTAAATAGTACCACTACTGTTCTTCTAGGAGAATGGCTTTGGCATTAAATAACCTAAAAAGAGTTGATATGCCATTAAACAAAGAAACCAAACCGAAACCTATATTTTGGGCTGAGCATTATTTACACATAGCTGGGAAGAGAACTAATGGATTCATGCCTTTTCCCAAGGGCATTAGCACAGAGGGAAATGCAAATAGCCTCTTTCAAGATTTGAATTTAGGTTACTAATTCCAATTTTTTGCTTGCTAAGTTTAATTCCTATGACGATTACCATTATGCTATGCATGCCTTCAAGAAAGGAGGTTCATGATTGAGCAATTCATCTTTTCAGTCCAACCTTAATTTATTTGAGAAATTTGTGCAAAATTGGACAAATGTATGATTGATGCCTCAAAGTTAGGCAATTGCATTCATTGAACATCCATATTTACATTTTCTTGTGTAGTTGTTTCTGTAGTTTTTTTTTGGCACATAGTCCTATCAAATACAAATAATTTTTAAACAGATCTATTTGACCCATAAATGAGACCCTAACAGGTACTATCATTTTAGGCCAGTTGGTTGGTTGGTTGGTTGGTTTTGTTTTATGGCATATCAACCCTTTTTGGGTCATTTAACACAGAATTAAATTTTCAGTTTCAATATCAAAAACAGTTCTGTTTCAAGGAATTTAGTTTAGCATAAGTACACAATTTAGTTCTATTTTACCCATAAATAGGACCCTATCAGGTGTTACCACTCTGGGCCAGAGTGGACCTGCGAGCGATGGCAATAAAGGGGTACTCCACATTTCCCAAAGCTCTAGCATTACTTGAACCTCACCATCACATTGTTTAGTGTCATATCCAGGAGTCTTACCCCTCTCCAGAGAATCAGTTGGTGTATTTTACAGCCTCAGCAATCTGATGGTGAGGTTCCAGTAATGCTGGAGCTCTGACCCAAAGTGGTAGCACCTGATAGGGTCCTGTCTATAGATCAAATAGAACTAAATTGCATACTTATGCAAAACTGAATTGCTTGAAATAGAACTGTTTTTGACATTGAAACTGTACTTAGGCTAAACTGAATTGTTTGAATTAGAACTGTTTGTCTAAACTGAATAGCTTGAAATAGAAATGTTTTTGAGAGTTAAACTGTACTCATGCTAAACTGAATTGTTTGAAATAGGACTGATTATTTGTATAAAAATGGATTTGGCATTGAATAACTATGAAAGGTTGATATACCATAAAACCCAAATAACCAAACAAACAGCAAGTAACCCATCAAAATGACAAGTGACTGTGCAGAAGATTGGAAGGAGAAGTTCATGCCTTTCTGAAGGAAATTATCATAAAATAGAGAGGTAACTATTAAAGTTATATCAACTGGTTTCTCACCTGTAATAAAATACATTAGCACGATTAAGGACGAAAGCAGCCAATCCCGAAGGACTAAGATCGTTGAATTGTCGATAGCTCTGTAACACTGTGACTGGACCTTAGGACGAAAAGAAGAAAAATAAAATTCAAACAAAAAACATATTAACACGAAAGTGATGAAAGGAAATACATAGAAAACTGTTATGTAGAAGAATATGTTGATACCGACTCATGGATTGTGCTACTGGGGTCACATGACCAAGAAGTAGTGGATATATAAATCGGTCAGACGTAAATGTGAAATGTAGCACTGCGAGTTAGTATTGCCTTAGCATTCCTTATTCAGTATTCGGCATTGTATGAGAACGAGGAGATTATAAAACATTGGCCAAAATTAACCCCCTAATCGAACATTACATAAAAAACAATTCAAACAAATAAGAGGAGGTTGAGTTGAAACAGATGTCTTTTTATAGATTATTGTTGATGATGAGCAACAGTTTACAAAAGATATGTGTGAGTATTAATTTTTCTATGTGTACAGTGTATGTAAATGTTTTAGCATTCTTTTTAAATGCTTACTTGCCTGTTAATTCTGAAATTCCTTAGAAGATGAGACTTAATCACCATTGTGAAATTTGTCACTCGTTTGTCGGTTTTCAGAGACTGCTGGACAGCTACTGACTAGTATTGGAGATTTGGTCTACATTTAACCACTAGCTGTTGGCAGCAAAATAGGGACAAGTTATTCCTGGAAACCAGGACACATATGAGTCTTTTTCTATTTTTAGATTTGGTAACACACACCAGTTAAGGACCATCACTGTACTAATAAATACCTCTTCATGATTCATTGATTGCTCTTAATGGCATGTCAACCCATCTCGGGTTATTTTCAGTTTAGAGGTAAAAGAATTGCATTCATTGTATGTTCATATGTACATTTTTTGTGTAGTTGTTTCATATATTTTTTTTTTGCACATTGTCCAATCAAAAATGAATAATTTTCAAACAAAATTTTTTTGACCCATAGATGAGACCCTTGCAGTTATCGCCAATCCAGGTCAGAGTTCCCTGGGAGTAAGGGTAAAGAGAACCACAGCACTCCAGAACTGGAGCCTCACCATCAGACATAGTTTAATGTCATAAACAGGACATTCTTTTTTGTAGAGGGCTGTACTGCTCTGCAGGGGATACAGTCAATGTATTCTAAGTTGTGCTGACAGGGCACAATTGATTTGTAATAATTACAGAGACATTGATAGTGAGGATTGGATTAGATTGGTTGTTTTTTATGGCATATCAGCCGCTGTAGGTTATTTAATGCCAAATCCATTTTTATACATATAAACAGTTCTATTTCAAACAATTCAGTTTAGCATAAGTATGCAGTTTAAATATCAAAACAATTCTATTTTAAACAGTTCCATTTAGCATAAGAACACAGTTTAGTTCTATTTGACCCACAGATAGGACCCTATCAGGTGCTACCACTCTGGGCCAGAGTGGACCTGAGAGTGATGGCAATGAAGGAGTATTCCACATTCCTCAAAGCCCCAGCATTACTGGAGCCTTACCATCAGATTGTTTAGTATTGCATCTATGACACTCATTGGGGGAGTCTTACCCCTCTGCAGAGATGGGGGTGTTCCACATCTGCACAGAGGCTTTGGAACACTTGTTTTTTTTCTTAGTCATTTTTAATTAAAAGTGCTTTGGCCTGACCGTTCAGACATTGTCTACTTTTATTTATCGTTTTTTTCAATATCAATTTTCTATGAGCTCTTCAATTATTTTACATCATGAGAAAAGCTTGTTAATCATAAATCCATGACAGTGAGGTGCTAAAGGTGTGGCATAAGGCAGGTGGGAATGAGCTCCCAGTGATCTACAAAATTGCCCACTATGGCTAGCATAAACTCCTCTCCATGTGTCCGCATCACAGGACTGATTAACATCAAAGGAAATGAAAGAGAACATCCAGTGCTATAACCATTCCAGAACTGCATCTGCCTAGGCTTCTGGTGGCAGTGGCTTCTGAATCTGTGGATCCTGCGGAAAGTTATTCACTGGTTACTGGTGTGCCAGCATGCAGGACATTTAAACATCTCTCAGTTTGATCAGGGAAGACCTGACTGATAAGTTGGACAACAATGAAAAAAAAAAACCCTCATCAACAGGATTGATAAAGAGTGAGGCTTACAAATATGACGAGAGACCATCAACTCATAAGAAACTTCAAACATGAATGCACTGAATTTGGAGCTGGCTTAACCCATATCAGGTGAATGCCATCACACACATGATGAAGTGCCCTTGAATGTTTGTAAGTAGAGGACTTTCTGTACAAGTGTGAACTAAGTCTTTAAATTGGACAAAAGAGTGTATACACGTAAAATGAACAAGACATGCAGGACACATCTGGAGAAGCAAGGACATATATAGCAAGGATGAACTCATAAGTGACATTCTTCTATGGACCTCTACATATGAACATGCCAGTGTTGGCTGACCAGTAAGAACTTATATCACTTCTGAACAGACACAGGATGTAGTTTGGAAGACCTGCTGGGAGCGATGGATGATAGGAACAGGATGAAGAGATAGAGAGAGTTAGGGAAATCCATACTGTCTGCAAGACTTGATAATGATGATGAAAGAGTGTATGCATCTAAAGATAGAAACAAGTCTTACAGGGTAATCCTAAAATTTATCTCACAAGCATAAGGAGACAATAAATAATTGTCTTCCGTTGGATTTGGGGATGTGTCTTTTGTATGCAAGAATCCCAGAATCCTTGGTCACATGAAAATGTGAGAATCCCTTCTTGTCCTTTTTTCATCTTTGTTGTTCAAACTGTAAAGATACCTCTTCCTTTCATTGTCGCTCTTTGAGAAGTAGAGATGCTTGTCCTTTTCCTTGAAGAGAAAGGAGACTTTGTCTCCAACAGGACTGAGGTACTTTATCTTGCCTCGTCACAGAGACATAAAGCCAACACGGCTAAATCACCAAGGCAAATAAGATTTTTACCATTTTTGTATCCTTTTCATATGCTACTTGTTCATAGAACCACGTGCACATTTTATCTGTTGGGATAGGTATGTGTATTCTTGTTTATAACAGTTAGGTTTGGTTTTATGGCATATCAACCATTATAGGTTATTTAATGCCAAATCCTATTTCTATATATATATTAAGTGTATATGATTTGGTTTGGTTGGGTTTTATGGCATATCAACCATTGTAGGTTATTTAATGCCAAATCCTCTTTATATTATATATTAAATAGATATGATTTGGTTTGGTTGGATTTTATGGCATATCAACCATTGTAGGTTATTTAATGCCAAATCCTATTTCTATATATATATTAAATGTATATGATTTGGTTTGGTTTGGTTTTACGGCATATCAACCATTGTAAATTATTTAATGCCAAATTCTATTTATACATATTAAATATGATTTGTAAACACATTTTTTTGATAACATTTTTAAATGAGCTGGAGTTCTTTTTTTTCACGCAGTTGAATGGTTTATAGTATTGCTATATAACAGTCACAATTTAACATCAGTTATTTGTTTGCACACTTTAAATATATATACATGGTAAGTAACAGATTAGTTTGTTGGTAATTTCATTTTGAAATGCGTTAGAATTAATTTGTTTGCACACCAATATTGCTATTGTTTCCGTACACTTAACTGGTTTCAATTATTGATATCTAATACTAATAATTCAACTGTGAATGCATGTGTGAAGGAGGACTTGAAGTGTAGGTCCTACAGGCGCCAGACAAGCCAGATCTTGACTGAGAAGACAAAGAACCTCAGGCTAATCAAGTCTGTCAGGCCCCCCTCCTCCTCTGGACTACTTTGTTTGGTCATATTTCAAGAACATCAACAACATGACCTTCCACAACACCAAAGTCAGCCTGATTGCTGCCATTCGCCGAGTATTCACCGAGCTCCCGCCAGCACTTGTGGAAAAAGCATGCTCCCAGTTCCAGATCCGTATCGAGGCGGTGATTGAGGCTGAAGGTGGCTACATTGAATAGATGTCAGCTCTACTACATAATCAAGTTACCTGAATTGATTTTTTCAATAAAAGTTTTAAAACAAAGCTGTAGTGTTATTTTCTTTAGGATGACAATTTTATCGTTTAACCCTTTATTAATGCTAATAGTAGATTACGGTGAGTGGGGATGTGATTAAATATCCTACATTGAGACAACCATTACCAATAACTGGTAATCACTATGATATAAGTAAACCAAATATATAACTTACAAAATCCATAAGTTTCTGACTTGCAATACCAATCACCAGGTCTGGAAATCTGAAATAGTAAATAACAAATTTGTTTGAGTCAGTGTTTATAGTAAAGACAAAAATACTAACTTTTATAAACAGGTGTGGCCAAGAGATTTCTAATGGTTTGGTTTTTTTGTTTAATGGCATATCAACTTTTATGGGTTATTTAATTCCAAAGCTATCCTTGTAAAAGAACAGCTGGGATACTATTTAACCGATAGCTGGGAGAATAAGGGGGTTCTCATACCTTTCTCAAGGGAAATAGTCTGAAAGTGAATACAATAGTGTGACTAGGGTTTGAACTCGCTTACTTCAAGGCTGTAGTTTAGCACTTTACTCATCATACCATGGGGACTACCTCGCATGATTTTTTGAGTTGCCTAGGTTAATTTCGATCAGATATGGCATATGAACCAAGAAGAAAAAAAAAACAAACAACAAAAAAAAACCCCAATGTAAATACAGTTGAAGGGTTTCTTGTATTGATCTCCAAAATTTGGAACAGATCTATTTGACCCATACATGGGAACCACTTGGGGTACTACCACCCGGGGTCAGAGTGGGCCTGGGAGTAATAGCAACAAAGGAGTGGCTCCATAATCTCCTAAACTCCAGAATTGCAACAGGGAATCTCTAAACCCACATCAGTTACTCTGCTTAAAAATTGATCTTCTGTTGTATCCTGCTTGTGGTGAAGGGGTTGGGTAAATATATTCACTATAATTGGCATTTGAAAATTAACATCTGAAAGTTTCACAGAGAAAGATATATATATATATATATATATATATATATATATATATATATATATATAGAGAGAGAGAGAGAGAGAGAGAGAAAAACATACACACATATATAATTTTAAAAGTAAAGTTGGCGACCGTAGTCGAGGGTAACCTGAAGGATCCCTTTTCGATAGCTACTACACTGGGGTGTAGGGGAGGGCACTACTCCTTTCCCTGGATAGATCCCCTTTGCCCTTGATAGTACCTTATAATGCTGTGTGTTAAGCAAGATAGCATCAAGTACCATTTTTTGAGTCTTTGGTATGACTCGACCTAGGATTGAACCATTGGCGAACACTCTAACCATTATGCCAATGTCCGGTATATACATAATTTTAGTATAGTAAAATAGTTTTCTATCTTAATATAATTGCTTCTTTGTTATGCACAGCTGGGTTCATAGCTTGGTGCCTGAATCACACCAATAATGAGAAATGCCAAAGGGATCAAGCATTTTTTTTTTGTGATGGCTGCACATGAGTCTCAATTTGTACATGCCCCCAACCCCCTAAAATGGCCTTGGGTTGCATTCTAGCTTGGTGGTAAGTCAGTTAAATCACTGTTCTTAACTCCTTGCATTCAACCACCACTTGTTGACAGACAGGTGCTGGCTGAGATGAACACAATATACTATCCTCACAGGCACACCCTGGTGGAAAGGTTTTGAGTATCTCATCAGATTCACTTCCCCCAGGCAGTACTTGCATTGAAGGGCCGAGTTCATGGCTTGGCACCTAAGGCGCTCCAATAAGGGAATGCAGATGAGACTAAGTATTTTTTAGTCTGGCTGTGCATGGGTTTCAATCTGTGCATGACTCCCCACTTTAAAATGGCCTGGTGCTGCATTCTGACTTAGTGGTTAATGATGGCTTGATTCTAGGGAGCCTTTCACCCGCAGACTATGTCTACTTTACAAGTTTGAGTTTATTGCTTGATGTTTAAGGTACCCCCAGATAGAGAATGCCAATGGTACCAAGCAGATTTTAAAAAAAATCTTTTTCACACACTCTGGTAGAATAGAATCCATCTTGTTCTCTTTTTGTCTTTTTTGAACAGTTAAGACAGGTTTTTTTATCTTTGTTTGTTGAACAGCAAAAACTTTGTTTCCTCTCCTGGCAATGGAGATTGTTTCTTATCTTAGCATTGAAATGTAATGCCCGTATGGTTTTACAGCATATTGTACAAATTTTTCAACAGTTTTGTACCCGTTTCATATACTGCTTGTTCATGGAACAATATGTAAACATTTTATCTGTTGGGACATGTTTGTGTATTCTTGTCAATACTTCTTGTATGTATGTTTATTATGTATGTATTAAATGTTTCTGTATGTGTAAATGAGCCTATCTTATCTTTCCTTTCATTCATTCAGTGTTAGTGTATCAATGGATTTACTAGTTAGGGATCAGACCTAATGAAAAAATATAAAAATCATTCCCCTGAGGGATAGAAACTGAGTTGCCTCCCATGCTCAGTGTATTGCAACACCACAATGTGGAATGGCAATACATAACCCTGGGGCATGCATTTCCTGTCACACTATCGCCTGACCCCTTTTGCTGTGTTGGTTTTCTCAGCAAGTTGAGTTGAAATGCATTTCTGGGGCAATTCCAAAAAGGTGAGAAAACGAAAGGTTGACTAAATGTTTTTGGAGAGGAGAAGAAATATGACCCTTTGCAACGAAATCCCTTAACTAAAAAAAAACTTAGCCTATCTACATGTCTGTCTATTTTTGGTTACTACCCCTATCTTTTCTGTCTCTGTATTTTTCTCTGTACATCCCTCTCTCTCTCTCTCTCTCTCTCTCTCAGTCTCATAGCTGACTAACTTCTTGTGTCTTTTGACTGGTGTCCATTTCCAATTGCTATTCTATTCACAGTGGGATTGTAGGGACCAGAAGCATGCAGACACATGAGACAGAAGAGACTTGGTTTTACCATGACACATGGTGGATGGACATTTGACTGGTACATACAAAGTTAATACAGCCTTCTTTTCTTGGTCAATAGATGCATGTGGTTAATAAAATCTAGCTGCTTTGTTGTACACCAACGAGTCCGTCTCTTTTCAGTTTTGTTTACATATTTTCTTTGTTCGTAAAAACATAACTGTACTAATACAAACATTGGGTTTACGCGAGTGGGGACAGTAATAAATATCTTCTCTAGCACCAACCCAATAAGGCGATGGGTTTTAGTCATTTAAAAAAATGTCTGTTCATATTTCATCCTTATTGCAATTTATTTATTTTTCAAATAATCATAAATTGTATAAATAGGAATTTGACTCTGAACTTAAAGGCAACCAAAGGTGGCTTTTAAGTGAATGCCCAGTAAAATAGATACAAATGTAAGAAAGAATAAATGAAATGGCTAAAACTGAATACTTTACCTCTCCCTTGTACTTGTGATGATTGACAGTCATTCCAGTAATCTCAAGACAGATGTACAGATTACCCAGCCACAAGTTCATAAAGAATTCACTGTCCAAATCCTGTCAATGTAGATAAGTTTATTGTAGTATCTATAAATGATTATTTATTTAGAACACATGAAAAATGAAATGTTAGTTTCTCAGGGAATTTTAAGGGGTGAAAATTTGATTAAATATTCTAAAAAGGTTTGGTTTGGTTTCTTTGTTTAATGGCATATCAACTCTTTTTAGGTTATTTAATGCCAAAGCCATTCTCCTAGAAGAACAATAGTGGTACTATTTAACCCATAGCTGGGAGGATAAGGGGGTTCATACCTTTCCCAAGGGTATTTGTCCGAAAGTGAACGTAATAGCACGACTGGAGTATGAACTCGCATACTACGATTCAGCAGTCCATCGCTTTAACCATTACACCACGAGGACACCCCCTAAATATTCTAAAGATAAATTTTCTTTTTTTTTGTTTTGTTTTCTAGGTGTTTTTTTTTAATTTCTTATTTTTTAGATTTGAGTACCAGTCAATATTCTAAGGAGTTAAACTTCATCATCCGATATAAATAAATGAACCATTATCAATAATAATTTTGACTAGTATTATTTTTCATATTTCTATTTGTAGAATTAGGAAGATGAAGGATAATATTAGTAAAAAAAATCACACACACACACACACACAAAGTCATTGAACTATTTTAGCAAGATGGTGATCCATATTTAGAGATTGTCTTCTATAGATGGCTAAATGTTTTGGCGCAGAGCTGATAAATTTGCAATGCATTTTTCTTATAAAAATCATTTCCAAAAAAAAGATTTTACAAGAATGTTTCGGAAATGATTTTTACTATAAAAATGCATTGGAAATGATTTTTATTATAAAAATGCATTAGAAATGAGTTTTATTATAAAAATGCATTGGAAATGATTTTTACTATAAAAATGCATTGGAAATGATTTTTACTATAAAAATGCATTGGAAATGATTTTTACTATAAAAATTCATTGAAAATGATTTTTATTATAAAAATGCAAGGGAAATGATTTTTACTATAAAAATGCATTGGAAATGAGTTTTATTATAAAAATGCATTAGAAATGATTTTTATGATAAAAATGCATTGGAAATGATTTTTACTATAAAAATGCATTAGAAATGAGTTTTATGATAAAAATGCATTGGAAATGATTTTTACTATAAAAATGCATCCGAAATTATTTTTACTATAAAAATGCATTAGAAATGATTTTTACTATAAAAATGCATTGGAAATAATTTTTCCATAAAAATCCATTAGAAATGATTTTTACTATAAAAATGCATTGGAAATGATTTTTACTATAAAAATTAATTAGAAATGATTCAATTATAAAAATGCAATGAATATGATTTTATTATAAAAACACATTGGAAATTTAGTAGCTCTACATCAAACCATTTGGTATTATAAAACAAATGTTTTCAATTAGGTAATACAGATTTTGTTAAGTATATTTTTTATACGAAGACAAAGAGAGAATTCAGCAGAAATGAAATTTACCAAGAAGCAAAGTAAATACAAGAAAAATATCGTAAAATATAACAAAAGACTCACGGAAATAGCGAGCACACCAAATATAGTAGAGTCAGTGTGATGCTTGATATATTTTTTCAAGTCAAATACTTCAGTATCTGGTTCATATTGGTGGGAAGCTGAAAATATTTTCACTTTTTTCACTGGCGGAGTGTTCTTTTTTATCTGCCATATAAAAAAAGAGAAAAATTGAAAGGACGTCTAAATGTTGTTTTGTCCTAGCATTATGCAAGACACCAAGGCACTCATCATTATAATTAACCGCACAATTATCTATAGCATTTGAATGTATAAACTTATATGTACCAATAACTTAAATATATACGTGGTACATTCAATAAGTTTCCAGGTTTTTTTTTGTAATGGCATTTAAAATTGTCATAGACTCTTAAAAATTCACTATGTTATTGCTATACATCTTATGAGATGACTGACCAATTTTTATGATTTCAGGTTCTAATGAACAGCAGCAATTGGAATACACCCTACTAAAGCCTGATTGTCACAGCTGGTGAATTTCAAAAATGCAATCTGGACGTGAGGACACTTTAGAAGAACGATATGGAAAAATAAAATTCTGTTTTAAGCTTGGAAAAAATGCCACAGAAACGTATGGAATGCTTCAGACTGCTTTTCGACCATCTTGTATGAATTGAGCATCAGTTTTTGAGTAGCATACGAGATTCACGGAAGGCAAGGAGTCTGTGAGGGATGATGAGAGGTGTGGGAGGAGTAAGGACGTCAATAGACCAGAGTTAATTGGCCAAAGGGTTAGGGTTACTATGTTGAGGTTTTAAGGGAGTTCAGGTAGAGATTTCTTCGGAAGAGGCCAGCACTCTTCAAATCGGGTTAGTGGCATTTCCAGCAGGACAATGCACCAGTCCACAACTCCATCCTTGTCACAGACTATTTGACCAAGATAGGCATCAAGACAGTTCGTCAGCCTCCCTATAGTCCAGACCTTGCTCTCTGTGACATTTGGTTATTCCCTATGCTCAGAGGCTGTCGTTATGAGAAAATTGAGGAGATGAAAGAGGCTGTGACGAAGGTCATTGACACGCTCACACAAGAGAACTTCCATGGGGCCTTCCAGAAGTTGTTGGAATGGTACAAGTGCATTGCAGCTGGAGGAGATTACTTCGAAGGGGACTAGTATTTCATGTGTGTACTGCCAATAAAAGTGCCCCCCCAAAAAGTCTGGAAACTTATTTAATGATCCTCGTATATACAGTGAGCACACCCCTCACATTTCTGCAGATATTTAAGTATATCTCTTCATGGGACAACACTGACAAAATAAAACACAATGAAAAGTAGTCTGCGTGCAGCTTATATAACAGAGTTAATTTATTTTCCCCTCAAAATAACTCAAAATATAACCATTAAAAGCTATATATTGTAGTAACCTGTATAAACATCCTTTCAACTATTGTCAGTCATTGTCAAAGATGTGGGTACAACTACACCATAGATTATGAGACGTTTTATGTGATTAATGAATATTTTCTGTGAGAACATTCATTACATATAGCTGAAATATTTGATCCATGAATTTTATACATTTAAACCAGTTCCATGGGATTCTATATTCAAACACAATTGGTTACATTCTATGAGAGTATCTTGGTTTGCCTATGAACTTCTCAGCTGACCTCTGTAGATAGATAGGGATATAGTTATTTACACATGTGCGGAAAGTGAGAAGGGAGGAAAAAAAATGAAAGGATATGAAATAGAATAAAATTTAAAACTTACAATTAACATGCCTTGCCATTCTCCATCTTGTGTAAACTGGAATACAGACTGACCCATAAGTCGCATATCAGGGCCACGAATGTCAGACTAAATAAAAAATAGATAGTGGTAGATAAAAGTTTCTTTCTTATAAAATTTCAAATTAGATAATACATGAATAAAGAGATATAAATGAGAGTGGGGAAGAATTATTGGCCTAGTGGGTACAGCGGTCGCCAATGGCCTGGTAGACTGGGGTTCAATTCCAGGTTGAGCCATACCAAAGACTCAAAAAATGGTACTCAAAGCTATCTTGCTTAATACTCAGCATTAAAAGGTATGTATCAAGGGTGAAGTGAAGCAATCCTAGCAAAAGAGTAGTGCTCTTGCCTCTACCTTGGTGTAGTAGCTATTGAAAAGGGAGCCTTCGCGTCACCCTTGACTATGGTCAGCCTACTTTACTTACTTTTACTTTATGATTAAAATGAAGTACAGTCGGCTTTGACGTTTAATTTGAATAAATGAACTCAGAGAAAAACATATTTTATAAGGGTGAGTCAAAAGTATTGCAATATTTCAGTAACAAGAGGCAGTTTGGAAGTTCTGGATGCATTTGTTGAGTTCTTGAAAGTGACAAACCATACAAGAATGCAAGATGCTGAACTTGCCTGATACTCTGTGTGCTACTTGCCAGATTTGCCTCATTGGCTTGGAGCATAGTCTTGAAATCCACACTTTTAGGCTTACCTGACCTTGCCTGATTATCAAGCTAAATTTTTTGAACCACCTGGTTACCGTACTGTGATCAATTGTGTCTTCACTTTTCATGCAACCAATGATTTTGGTTGCTTCTGTGGTGTTATGACCCAGTTCAAGCTTTTAAACTATCATCATGTCGTGTTGACCCTCTCTCTCGCCACTTCTCCCTATCATTCATCGCCTCTGGCAGGTCTTCAGGGCTACATCCCGTATCCTCACATAGCTGCTGTATGTATGTTCGAGCTGGTCGTCCTGCTTTTGCATGGCCATATGCGGGGGTCCATAGGAGTACATCAATTATGAGCTCGTCCTTGCTTCTCCAGCAGTTTCCTGCATGTCTGGTTTGTCTAGCTTGGATAGTTTTTGTGATGGGAGGCAGGTGGCCGTATAGTTGGTGCCTTGTGGGGTGTTGCCGCCAGGACTTGTTCAATATTGCTCGAAACATTCTCGTGTAATTGCCGTCTAGCTTCTTCTCCAGCCGTTTAGTTAGCGTCCAAGTAGTGCATCTATATAGCAGTATCGACACGACGGCAGACTGGAAGGCTATAATCAAGCAGGTGACATTTCCACACAAGACGGAACCTCTCTGAAACTGGTAGACAAATTCACCTACCTAGGAAGCAGCGTCTCATCAACCGAAAAAGACATCGACACACGGCTAACGAAGGCATGGACAGCTATCGATAGGCTTTTGATCATATGGAAATCAGACCTGACTGATAAAATGAAACGCAGTTTTAAAGTATAAGTTCCTTAATTGGATGACATTGTACATTCATCTTTTAAGTCACAAGTGGAGGAAGTAATGCACAACATGTCAGCACACTAACTACCACAATACTACCAACCACAATAGATAACTTTCCATGGCTTGAACTGCTTTGGTCACATAATATATTTGCTGCAAACTAGTGTTACGCGACGGGACTCAATATGAAAGTTGTCACACATGTAAGTACAAGACAGACTCAATTGTTTCTAGATACAAAATACTACTTATATAGAGATAAAAATCATTCAAAACTGTCTCAAAATAGATGCAACCCATTAATATTAGTATTAGATAGGAATACTTGAAACCATATAACTGTGAGAAAGTTATTAGTATTAGATAAAAATACTTGAAACCATATAACTGGTTGTGGGTGGCCTATTTCAAAACAAACCGGTCAATTTCATTTTGACATCCAGTGTGATATGTACATGCTTTTGACCTTTCCAAACTCAAACTTGTAATTTCAAACTCAAAGTTTTTACTTAGCATACAATTTATCATTAAAATAAAATAATTAACTAAACTAAGTAATTACAACCCTTAATTATATTATACAAGTATATAACAAAAGAACTCATTATATTATACTAGTATATACCAAAAAAACTCCTTATATTATACTAGTATATACCAAAATATAGCAAAGCGTTTGACTCACCCAGAGAAATAGTGACATAAACTTTTGAAGGAAAATCTCTGGTACTGATGACAGGTAGGTGTGTCAACATTTTTTCAAGTGAATAATAGAAAATGAACTTATTAAAGAATGATATCTACAGAATTTTAAAACCTAAAAAGCTGAACAATTCGAAAACCAAAAAGGCTGAACAATTCGAAAACCAAAAAGGCTGAACGATTCTTAAAACCAAAAAGGCTGAACGATTCTTAAAACCAAAAAGGCTGAACGATTCTTGAAACCAAAAAGGCTGAACGATTCTTGAAACCAAAAAGGCTGAACGATTCTTGAAACCAAAAAGGCTGAACGATTCTTGAAACCAAAAAGGCTGAACAATTCTTGAAACCAAAAAGGCTGAACAATTCTTGAAACCAAAAAGGCTGAACAATTCTTGAAACCAAAAAGGCTGAACAATTCTTAAAACCAAAAAGGCTGAACAATTCTTAAAACCAAAAAGGCTGAACAATTCGAAAACCAAAAAGGCTGAACAATTCTTAAAACCAAAAAGGCTGAACAATTCTTAAAACCAAAAAGGCTGAACAATTCGAAAACCAAAAAGGCTGAACGATTCTTGAAACCAAAAAGGCTGAACAATTCTTGAAACCAAAATGGCTGAACGATTCTTGAAACCAAAATGGCTGAACGATTCTTGAAACCAAAATGGCTGAACGATTCTTGAAACCAAAAAGGCTGAACGATTCTTGAAACCAAAAAGGCTGAACAATTCTTAAAACCAAAAAGGCTGAACGATTCTTAAAACCAAAAAGGCTGAACAATTCTTAAAACCAAAAAGGCTGAACAATTCGAAAACCAAAAACGCTGAACGATTCTTAAAACCAAAAAGGCTGAACAATTCTTAAAACCAAAAAGGCTGAACAATTCGAAAACCAAAAAGGCTGAACAATTCTTGAAACCAAAAAGGCTGAACAATTCGAAAACCAAAAAGGCTGAACGATTCTTGAAACCAAAAAGGCTGAACGATTCTTAAAACCAAAAAGGCTGAACAATTCTTGAAACCAAAAAGGCTGAACAATTCGAAAACCAAAAAGGCTGAACGATTCTTGAAACCAAAAAGGCTGAACAATTCTTGAAACCAAAAAGGCTGAACGATTCTTGAAACCAAAAAGGCTGAACAATTCTTAAAACCAAAAAGGCTGAACAATTCTTAAAACCAAAAAGGCTGAACAATTCGAAAACCAAAAAGGCTGAACGATTCTTGAAACCAAAAAGGCTGAACAATTCTTGAAACCAACAAAGCTGAACGATTCTTGAAATCAAAAAAACTGAAAAATTCTTGTCACCATTCCCCTGGTGCCCATTACATTGAATTATACTAAGGCTGTAAATGCAAAGTAAATAATTTCTGTTTCTTTCAGTAATTGGCTCATCACTGGTTCTGTAATTGAGTTTAGGGTCATGAGTGGGGCGGAGGGGGGGGAAACTACTCATGTAGTATATCGTGAGCAGAAATAGCCTGGAGGAGCCCATCTCTCTCCTGGTCAAGAGCAGGTTTGAATTAAGAGCTTTCCTTCTCCAAGACTGATTGCCATGTCAAGGTTAAAGAAACTAGTCTGCTCTCGTATTTACCAATAGCTGGAGTGATAACAGTTGGATTTATACCTTTCCCAAGAATATTAGCACCATGTGAAATGCAAACAGCCTTGTTCAGGATTTTGAACTCGGTTTGCCAGGTTCACTTCCTATCATGATAATCGTTATGCCACAACACCTCCGTCATATATCCATAACCTTTAAAACATATTTTAGGTCTATCTTTTGATAAATTTCATGAGTGCTTTTAAACACGGTTAAATGTTTTGGAAAAATAACTGAAAATACTAATAATAAAATATGTTGATTGGTTGATATGTATTTATCAACCTCTTCATACAAGTAAGATGTGACACAAGGTCAATTTTTTTGTGGGGTCTGAGTTTTCCTTCTCCTAGACGGGTTGCCATGCCAAGGTCAAAGAACCTCATCTGCCTTACTATTTGTCTATAGCTGGAAGGAGAATTTTTGAATTCATACCTTTCCCAAGAGCATTAACACTAATCCAAGATTGATTCATAGGTTTTATGGCATGTCAACAATTGCTGGGTCATTTAATGCTAAAGTCTCTCTAGCGATTGTATGGTTTCAAATAAATAATTATAATTATTTGTAAACAATTATACTTTCAAATATCTACTCTTAATACAAATAATTTGCACACAATTGTATGGTTTCAAGTATTCTTATCTAATACAAATAATTTTCACATAGTTATATGGTTTCAAGTATTCCTATCTAATACAAATAATTTTCACACAGTTATAAGGTTTCAAGTATTCTTATCTAATACAAATAATTTTCACACAATTATATGGTTTCAAATATTCCTATCTAAGTATTTGTCTAAAATTTTGAGATGAAGCTTGATAATTGTTATTTCTTAGAACATTTAGACTATTGACCTCATCTTTATCGTTATAATCACAACATTTCAGCCAATAAGTCCTTTGGCCTTCTTCAGGTTCAAATAAAAGGTTCAGTTTGAGATTCTGCGTGAACTCTCGAGTTCGGTATGAAACATCTGAAGAAAGCTGAAAGACATATCGGTCGAAATGTTGAGATTATAACAATAAAGATGAGGTCAATAATCCAAATATTCTAAGTAATAATAAGTCCGATCAAATAATAATAATTTTCCCACAGTTATATGGTTTCAAGTATTCCTATCTAATAATAATAATAATAATTTTCACACAATTATATGGTTTTATGTATTCAAAACTAATACAAAACAATTTTCACACTGTTATAAGGTTTCAAGTATTCTTATCTAATACTAATAATTTTCAAACAGAGCTATTTGAATTATAAATAGGATTCTAACAGGTACTATTTATGTCGCTATAATATTACACTATGACCACACCTACTATTGGTTTGGTTTGGTTTGGTTTCTTTGTTTAATGGCATGTCAACCTTTGTAGATTATTTAATGCCAAAGCCACTCTCCTAGTAGAACAGTAGTGGTACTATTTAACTCATAGCTGGGAGGATAAGGGGGTTCATACCTTTCCCAAGGCTATTTGCCTGAAAGTGAACGTAATAGCATGACTGGAGTACGAACTCGCTTACTACGATTCCGCAGTCCATCGCTTTAACCATTACATCATGAGGACACCCCAACACCCATTATTGACAGAATACATGGTACCAAAAGCTGTAATAAAATCTGATAAAGTTGAATAAAAAAAAACATATAAAAAGTATTGGAAACTATTACTAAAGCCTGCAGTTAAAAAAAAACCGCTAACAAACCAACAAAAATACTTACCAACATTCCCTCTTCAAGATCTCCTTCCATTTCTGGTTGGGTGTCATGAAAGACTGTATAGACAGCCACTTTTTTCAAAAATTGAACTGAAAAAAAAAACAAAAAAAACCCCATAATTTTACAAGTTCCATCAACTCATTCAATAAATCTAAGACATTTTCTGCATCTTGTGCAGTCTCATCAGTGAACTGACTGGTGAGACAGTGAGGATTCTTTTTAAAAAGGAAGATGACTGCCTGTATTAGCTGAAACTCCAGAAACCATGTGTTAGATTTGGTTTGATTGTGTTTTGATTGTGTTTTATGGCATTTTATGGCAATTGTTTGTTATCTAATGCCAAATCTCGTTCATACATATATACTAAATAAATATGATTTGGTTTGGTTGGGTTTTATGGCATATCAACCATAGTAGGTTATTTAATGTCAAATCTTGTTCATACATATATATTAAATATATATTATTTGGAAACATTTGTAATGTGGTATGCTACCGAGAGAGGGAAGGGGAGGTCAATTCCCCAACCCTTCTGTGTTTGAATAAACAGGCACTAAGACTGACCGCTAAAACGATATGAATGGAAGTCAGCTCCCCGCACTCTATGACCTGCAGTCTGTTGAACAAAGAAAGGAATCCAGGTCACTCGGGTATTGTGACCGGATGGAATAGTGGGAGAAGGAAAAATTCAAATGACTGGCCCATAGATCCTTAGCACCAAAATGCCATTTTTCCGTTAGAGAAATTAGGAAAAGAATCTTCAGTTTTTGGACAGAAGTCAGCGTAGAAAGACATGCTGATTTTCAGCCGACTCTGGGGAAAGTCTCCTGTAAAAAGAGTGGAACAGAGTTCAGTACAGAAGTCGGCAAGAGAAAGATGCTGATCTCAGCAAACTCTGGGGAAAGTCTCCTGTAAAAAGAGTAAAACAGAGAAAAAGCCAGCGATAGAGACAGATCGCTGAGGTCAACCTGCTCCAGGATGTCCCTCGCCTGTAAAAAGAGAGAAAGAAATCTGAACATTGAAACCCGTCAAAGATAAGTACGATTTAATCTGTTTTCCTTCTACCCTTCCTACATATGGGAAAGTTATATGTACTCAGAAAGAAAGAAACTGAAAAGATTCTTTTTCATCAATAGTAAATTAGTGAATGAACTTTGTTACATGCTTCAGTCTGGTGACTTAGATATTTTCTCAAGTAAAAGAAAAAAGAAAGAAAGAAGAAAGAAAAAAGAAAGAAAGAAGAAAAGGACTGTTGAGAGACATTTATATTTGATACTTCCCGTTGGTTTAATATTGCTGGTATTTTAAAAGAAAAAGAGCAAAGAAAAAGGGACTGTTTCTTAAATCTTATCATTATTTGTTTGGTCGTCGCCTATAAAACTTTGTTATATTTTAAATGCACCCTTGTGTTGAAATCTTTTGGTTGTGTTATTACTTCTATCGATTCATCTTCTGTTGCATGTATCTGTTTTAGTGTCATATCGCTTTCATTAATTCTCACTAAATGTCTTATTGCCAGCTTAAAACATTACAAGGGAATTTTGGAAATTTGACTACAGTTAATATTTTCTAACCTCAAAGCCCGATTTTCCTGCTATCTGAAGGGGTAGGAAGACAAAGGACTTGGTGGTGTATGTGAAAGTGAATTGGTACCCTTTACCAGCGTTGGAGATCAGTCCAGCCCCAAATTAACCCCCACATTATCTGCCGGTTTACCATATGCCCAAAATAGGAGTCTCGACTGGGACTTATTTTGCAGAGGGCCAAGTGCCAGACTGCCCTCGACGTCACATGTGTATAAAATGAACTCTCATCCTGGGATAATTATTTATGCAGTATCACACATTGTTGTTAACATTTATAAACAAGCCTAAGCTCATTTTTTTGCACACAGTTAAATGATTTCAAGTATTGCTATGTAACAATAACAATTTAACATCAGTCATTTATTTGCATAAATTTGAATGTATATACATATGATTTGTAAGAGAATAGTTAGTAGGTAATTTCATTTTTAAATGAGTAAGAACTTATTTGTTTGTACACTAGTATTACTATTGTTTTTACAGTTGAATGGTTTCAATTATTGTCATCTAAGACCAATAATTCCATTCAATATTATCATTTGTTTGTAGACGGTGAAGTCGTTCCACATATTGCTATGTATAACTAACAATCCAATTAAACATCAGTCATTCATTTACAAACAGCTAAATGATCAAACAGTTCGATTTCTAATAATTCAATTTAGCATAAGTCCTTTGTTTGCACATTTTAAAAGTCAAGCAGTTCTATTTGATCCATAGATAGGACCCTATCAGGTGCTACTACTCTGGGCCAGAATGGACCTAGAAACAATGGTAATGAAGGGGTACTCCACATTCCCCAAATCTCCTAGGCTGGAGCCTCACCATCAGATTGTTTAATGTTGTATTCAGGACACTTGTTGGTGGGGGTCTTATCTCTCTGCAGAGATGCAGTCAGTGTATTCTACAAATCTAGCCGTTTGGGCTTTCCTTATTTTGAAGCAGTAGTTGAAGTAATAGTAGTAATAAAAAGACGTCTTTGAAGATGTGCTTCATGTTAGAGAGAGGGGAAAATAGGTTGGTTGTTTGGGTTTTATGGCATATCAACCTTTGTAGTCTATCTAATGCCAAATCCATTTTTATACAAATAAACAGTTCTATTTCAAACAATTCAGTTAAGCATAAGTACACAGTTCAATTGTGAAAAACATTTCTTTTTCAAGCTATTCAATTTAGTCAAACAGTTCTTATTCAAGAAATTTAGTTTAGAATAAGTATAGTGTTTGTTTATACACAGTTAAATACAATTTGATTTAGTATAAGTATAGTTTTTGTTTACACACAGTTAAATGTCAAAATAGTTCTATTTTGAACAATTCAGTTTAGCATAAGTACAGTTGCAAAGTCAAAAATAGTTCTATTTCAAACAATTCAATTTAACATAAGTACACAGTTTAAATAACAAAACAGTTCTATTTCAAGTAATTCAAAACAGTTCTATTTCAAGTAATTTAGCATAAGTATGCAGTTTAATTCTATTTAACCCATAAATAGGACCCTACCTGTTGCTACCACTCCGGGCTAGAGTGGACCTGGGAGCAATTGCAATGAAAGGGTGCTCCACATTCCCCAAAGCTCCAGCATCACTGGAACTTTACCATCAGATTGTTTAGTGTCATATCCAGGACACTCATTGGGGGGAGGGGAGGGGTCTTACTCCTCTGCAGAGGTGCAGTAGGTGTATTCTACGGCCCCAGCCGACTTGGCAAGAGAAAAGTATAATGAAGATAAAATATCATACCTGTATTGAGGAATGGGATCTGTTCACTTGCATCTATCGATATAGTGAAAGAATCGTCATCTGTTTGATTTAAAACATTCACAACAAGATCAGGAGCACCTAAAGAGGAAAATAATGGAAAATACTAGAAGAAATCAAAAGGGTAACAAATACTAAGATAAGGTAAAAGTTTTGCAATATTTTGATTGTATATAAGGCACAGTTCAACAGCTCTGGAAGCTTTAGCTGAGGTCATGAAGTTGATCAAACATACTAGACAGTGTGAGATGCTGGGCTTATCTGATACCCTGTAAACCTGGAAGCACAGCCTCAGAATCCACACTTTTAGACCTTGCCTTATTGTCGAGTCTCTTACAATCCTCTTCTGGCTTTTAGAAGTCTAATCGAAATGAAATCAACCTATTGGTTTGGTTTAGTTTGGTTTCTTTGTTTAATGGCATATCAACCTTTGTCAGGTTATTTAATGCTAAAGCCATTCTCCTAGAAGAACAGTAGTGATACTATTTAACCCATAGCTGGGAGGATAAGAGGGTTCATACCTTTCCCAAGGGTATTTGCCCGAAAGTAAACGTAATAGCGCAACTGGAGTACAAAATCGCTTACTACAATTCTGCAGTCCATCGCTTTAACCATTACACCATGAGGATACCCCCTTAACCTATTGGGTGGTAGTCAAATTACTTAACACGCAAAATGAACTGATGGATGTTCACCAATCAGACATAAGCAAAATACTGCTTTCTTTCCACCTCAAACTTAGTTTCTTATATGCGCATTAAGTCTCACCACTTCACGTGGGCTTATCATGTTCTCCTCCATAAAACAAGTCACACCTCTTGCATCCTTTTCTTCTTCTGGTTTCCATGTGTCGGTAGCAGAGAGAGCACACCTTCCGTTTCTTCGAGGTAAGATTGTTTGTGGCATTACTACTACAAATTAGAGTCAAAATTTTTTGAACCATCTGGTTATTGTACTGTGATTAACTGCATCATCGTCTTTTGTACAACAAATGTTTCTGATTACTTCCATGGCGTTATGGATCATTTTGGACTTGTAAAGCACAAATTCACAAAATAGATCACACTGCATGTTCATCTGTGCAGCTTTAAGATTATGCATGGAGTGAAGCAATCGGCAATGTATCTGCATACCAACTACCATGATATCACAGACTACAGTAAGTATGCTGTACACTCTGCAGCTTGAACTGCTTTGGTCATGTGATACACCTGCCACAAACTAGCAAGTACCGAAATATTGCCAAATTTTTTACACTCCCTAGCGTTTAGAAGAATATTAATGTCTTATTCTGTAGCAAAAGGCGAAATGAGCTACCTCATAATCTTAAACATGTCTTACCTGCAGATGTCCGATAAGGAAAAATCTGTCAATTTTCAAGACCTGACTTTGTGTGAAAGCATGGCTTGTGTCGGCGAGAATTGAGTCATCTATGTAAATGTCAACTCCCTCGACATGTGCATGAATAGTGGGTTTATGAGGAGGCAATGGAAGAGACAGACGGATGACAAGGTGAGACAGAGAGGAGAAGGATTAGATTGGTTGGTTTGTTTGGTTTTATGGCATATCAACCTTTGTAGCTTATTTAACGCCAAATCCATTTTTATGTAAATAATCTGTTCTATTGAAAACAGTTCCGTTTAGCATAAGTACAAAGTTTAATTGTCAAAAACATTTCCATTTCAAACTATTCACACAGTTATATGTAATAATTCAGTTAAGTGTAAATACAGTTTTAATGTCCAAAAACAGTTCTATTTCAAATAATTCAGTTTAGCATAAGCATGCAGTTTAAGTGTAAGTACGGTTTAATTGTCAAAAACGTTTCTATTTCAAGCTATTCAGTTTACTCAATTCATTTTAGCATAAGTATGCTGTTAGTTCTATTTAACCCATAGATAGGGCCCTATCAGGTGCTACCACTCCGGGCCAGAGTGGACCTGGGAGTGATGGCAATGAAGGGGTACTCCGCATTCCCCAAAGCTCCAACATTGCTGGAACCTCACCATCAGATTGTTTAGTGTCATACCCAGGACACTCGTTGAGGGTGGGGTCTTACCCCTCTGCAGAGGTGCAATCAATGTATTCTACAGCCCCAGCTGACTGGGCAATACACAGAGTTAAATGTCAAACAGTTTTATTTCAGATAATTCAGTTCAGCATAAGTACACAGTTTAGACGTCAAAAACAGTTCTATTTCGAGCAATTCAGTTCAGCACTAGTACGCAGTCCCAATGTCAAAATAGTTCTATTTTAAACAATTCAGTTTAGCATAAATATGCAGTTTAAATGCAAAAATTAGTATAGTGAAAGAAGCACGGTTTAGTTCTATTCAACCCATAGATAGGACCCTTATCAGGTGCTACCACTCCGGGCCAGAGTGGACCTGGGAGCAATGGCAATGAAAGGGTACTCCACATTCCCCAAAGCTCCAGCATTGCTGGAACCTCACCATCAGATTGTTTAGTGTCATATCCAGGACACTCGTTGGGGGGGGGTCTTACCCCTCTGCAGAGAAGCAGTCGGTGTATTCTACAGCCCCAGCCGACTGGGCAAGGAGGAGAAGGAGGAGAAGTAGTAAGCATTGGATTCAATATTTGACCCTGCTCAAAAAAAGTATTTTTCTTAAAAATTTTTTTTTTTTTTTAAATTCATATTCATAGTTCATTTCCATCTTAGTAAATACATCTTCACCTTTTGAACATATCTCACATACTAGGTCAGTGTGCTGTAAGTAATATAAACATTTTGACTGGCTCTATGCCAGTACATAATACGAAAGAATAAATGAATAAAGTGTGAATAACTTACCTCCGAGATCAGGTCCAATGAATCTAACTTCCTTTACATCACTTGAGAGGCTCAGGAAAGTTCCAGAAACAATCACACGGCTCTCCATAAAGGTTAAACCAATGATACCATGGGGGAGACTTGAGTTATGATTTTCTTCTCCAACAGCATGAAGCCGTGACTGAAACCAGAATTATGTCGCCTTAGAATATATTTAATTTTACAAAAAATTAAAAAGCAGAATGACACTGGGTGGCTCACAAAATACTAAAACATTTTAAAAATTCATAACTTTCTTGTTTTAAATCAATTTTTATATTACTTTTCAGATATTGTAAATAACCTGAGCAAATTGAAAAATTTCAAGTTACAATGTGAAAGAAGAATCTAAAATAACAGAATTCTGCGATTCTATTGAGAGGATTTTGGACGCTAACAAAACGGCTGGAAAAGAAGCTGGACGGCAATTACACAAGAATGCTGCGAGCAATATTGAACAAGTCCTGGTGGCAACACCCCACAAGGCACCAACTATACGGCCACCTGCCTCCCATCACGAAAACTATCCAAGTTAGACGAACCAGACATGCAGGAAACTGCTGGAGAAGCAGGGACGAGCTCATAATTGATGTACTCCTATGGACCCCCACATATGGCCGGGCAAAAGCAGGACGACCAGCTCGAACATACATTTAGCAGCTATGTGAGGATATGGGATGTAGTCCTGAAGACCTGCTAGAGGCGATGAACAATAGGGAGAAGTGGCGAGAGAGGGTCAGGGATATCCGTGCTAACAGCACGACATGAAGATGATTATTATTTCAACAAAAAGAAATCTTTGGTGGTAGAATAATTTTAAGAAATTCAGTATTCAAATGGTTTCCCCATTCACTTGCTTTGTCTACCTGACTTCTTTTCGTTGGGTTATTTAAAAGGAGCATGTATATGTGAATAAGCTGAAGACATTACAACAGCTCCAGGATAAAGTTTATGTAGCTATAAGAGGTTTAATGACAGGAACCTTGAGCAAAGTTATGCAAATTGCTCCAATTAGGGTGCAACTTTGTATCCATAAAAATAGAGGCCATCTAAAAGGTATCAGTTTTCATAAATAGCTAAAAATACATTTCTTTTCATGGCACAAAAGAGTAAATAATGAAATCTATTTTATGTGTCAGTCCCTTATGAGTCACCCTGTGCAATGGTAGTTTTATAGAAGAAAGATATGACAAATATCTCTACCAGAGATTTTTCACCAATCTGTGAAAGTGAGTATACTCAAGATTGTAAGTTTACTAAAGAAAAGTACTCCAAATGATTTTACTAAAGAAATTCATTTTAAATGATTTTACTATAAAAATGCATTGTAAACATGATTTTAATAAAGGAATCCATTGTGAAGGCTTTTTTCTTTTTTTTTTTGCAATAAGGACTGCATTGTTTAATTTTTATGCTATTTTTCAGAAACTGTAGCAACCCGAGAAAAATTGGAAAATGTCAGGTTATAATATGAAAGAACAAATTAATATACCAGAATTCTGCTATTCAATTGAGAGGTTTATAATTTCCACAAAAAATTTGGCGTCAGAATAATTTCAAGAAATTCAGTATTCAAATGGTCTACCCATTCACTTGCTTTGTCTACCTGACTTCTTTTTGTTAGGTTATTTAAAGGAGGATGTATGCGTGAAGAAGCTGAAGAAATTACAACAGCTCCAGGATAAAGTTTATGCTGATATAAGGGGATTAACCACAGGAACCTTGAGCAAAGTTATGCAAATTGCTTGAATTAGGGTGCAATTTTGTATCTATGAAAATGGAGGCAGTCAACAAGACATAATTTTTCCTGAATAGATAAAAATATATTTCCTAGGGTTACATTTTAAGACTCAAAAAACTAAGTGGTTAAACTTTTTCATGTGTCAGTCTTAAGTATATATTAAGTTGGCCAATTGTAGTCGAGGGCGGCTGTTAGATATTGACCCCGGCCAAGCTGTCAAAAGAAGAAATGCACCTGTGTAAATAACAGGTGCATCCGGTCGAGGGGATCAGGGAATAATCTTGACTGTTGAAGGGTTGAATTGAGTGTGAATTGTGACGCTCACAAGAAGTAGGTGGGTGTCAAATTATTATATAACCCCGGTGACTGGAAGTTCAGATCAGTTGAAGACAAGATGCTGGAATGAGAACCATGTCCCAGCAGAGGCTGGGCCCCCAGGCCCACGGTTGAGCAGCCCAGGAGAATGGGAAAGAAATACTGTTATAGCCAGAAGAGTTGGGGGGTCAATATGTTGCAGTTCTGTTTAGTCTCCAACTCACCTCTCACACACAATCCTTTCAATAAAGTGAGGGGTATATTTTTCTAAAGAACTGTGTCCGCTCGTCTTTATTGTGTGGAATATGTTTCTGCATGCATATGTGTATGTATAGTTGTTCATGGCTATACAACACGGCCCGAGGGCTCTCTTTTCAATAGCTACAATATCAAGATGTAGGTGAAAGTGCTACTCCTTTCCTTGGACTGCGCCACTTATCCTTGATCCTTACCTTATAATGCTGAGTGTTAAGCAAGGAAGTATCAAGTACCATTTTTTGAACCTTTGGTATGACTCAACCTGGGATTGAACCTTGGTCTCCCAAACCATTGGTGAACACTTTAACCATGATGCCAACTTTATGTATATAGTAAGTTAAGTTGACGACCATAGTTGAGGATGACCTGAAGGTTCCCTTTTTAATATCTACTACACTGAGGTGTAGGGGAGGGCACTACTCCTTTCTCTGGATTGCTCCACTTTACCCTTGATAAATACCTTATAATGCTGAGTATCAAATAACAAGGTATCAAGTATCATTTTTTGAGTCTTTGATATGACTCAAACTGGGATTGAACTCTGGTCTTCCAGACCATTGGCAAACACTATATCCACTAGGGCAATAATTGTTAAAAGTATAAAAGAAAATGTATCGGGTTGAAAGAAGCCATTATATTGTAGGGTAGTGACTAATACTGAAAACATTTAGAACTGAAATTATACAAATCTAATTTAAATAGAAAAGACATATTGCTATATAAACAAAAGGAAAGATCTAAAAAAAAAAAAAGAAAAAAGATCTACCCCCCCCAAAAAAAACAAGAAAGATCAAAAAAAAAAAAAAACCAAACCAAAAACATAAACGATATATAAAAAAAAGGAAAGATCTAAAAAGAAAAAAAGAAAAGATTACCCCCCCAAAAAAACAAGAAAGATATATATAAAGAAAGGAAAGAATTAAAAAAAAAAAGATTAAAAAAACAAAACAAAAAAAACAAGATATATAAAAAAAAGGAAAGATCTAAAAAAAAAAAAAGATCTAAAAAAAAAAGACCCCAAAAAAAACAAGAAAGATATATAAAAAAAAGGAAAGATCTAAAAAAACAAACAAACCAAAAAACATAAACGATATATAAACAAAAGGAAAGATGTATAAAAAAAAGGAAAGATCTAAAAAAAAAAAAAAAAGAAAAGATCTACCCTCCCCCCCCAAAAAAAAACAAGAAAGATATATAAAAAAAAGGAAAGATCTAAAAAAAAAAAAAACAAACCCAAAAAACAAGATATATAAAAAAAAGAAAGATCTAAAAAAAAATAAAGATCTAAAAAAAACTAAAAAAAAAACAAGATATATAAAAAGGAAAGATCTAAAAACAACCCCCCCCCCCAAAACGAGAAAGTTATATAAAAAAAAGGAAAGATCTGAAAGAAGAAAAAGATCTAAAAAACCCACCCCAAAACAAGAAAGATATATAAAAAAAAAGAAAAGATCTAAAAAAACCCCAAAAAACAAGAAAGATATATAAAAAAAGGAAAGATCTAAAAAAAGATCTAAAAAAACAAAAAAACAAAAGCATAAACAAGAAAGATATATATAAAAAAAAAAATGAAAAACCTAAAAAAAAAAAAAGATAACAAAAAAACATAAATGATATATAAACAAAAGGAAAGATCTAAAAAAAACAAACAACCCCCCAACCCCACCACATAAATGAAGAAATATCTATTTATATAATTTCTAAAAATTCTTTTTTTACTGTATACATAGTAATCTATATTTTGTTTGTAAGTGTTATGTCATTTTATTGTCATTTGGTTTGGTTTCTTTATTTAAAGGCATATCAACCTTTGTGGGTTATTTTATGCTAAAGCCATTCTTGTAGAAGAACAGGGGTGATACTATTTAATTCATAGCTGATGGGATAAGAGGGGGTCTATACGTTTTCTAAGGATATTAGGCTGAAAGTGAATGTAATAGCATGAATGGAGTTTGAACTCATCGACCTCAATGTCTCAGACCAACACATTAACCTTTACACCATGGGGACCCCTTTATTTTATTGTGGAAGGAGTCTATGGCAAATCTGATTTTGCGTATCAAGGGTATAAATTTTTAAAGACTGATGTTTGCGTAAAAGTTTCAAGTATTTGTTAGATAATTCTTTTTTTTTTTCTTAATTAATATTAAATTAGGTCTTGTGGCCAGCATTGGTTTGGTTTCTCTGTTTAATGGCATATCAACCTTCATAGGTTAATTAAAACCAAGGCCATTCATTGTAAGTAAGTAAAGTTGACGACTGTAGTCGAGGGTGACCCAAAGGCTCCCTTTTCAATAGCTACTACTCCTTTCCCTGGATTGCTCCACTTTACCCTCGATACGTACCTTATATTGCTGAGTGTCAAGCAAGGAGGTATCAAGTACTACTTTTAAAGTCTTTGTTATGTCATGACCTGGGACTGAACCCAGGTCTCAAATTTACCGTGTTAGTCTAATCTGTGGGGGTGTCCTCGTGGTGTAATGGTTAAAGCGATTGACTGTGGAATCATAGTAAGAGAATTTGAACTCAAGTCGTGCTATTACGTTCACCTTCGGACAAATACCCTTGGAAAAGGTATGAACACCCTTATCCTCCCAGCTATGGGTTAAATAGTACCACTATTGTTCTTTTTGTAGGATGGCTTTGGCATTAAATAACCAACAAAGGTTGATATGCCATTTGTGACACTATGGGTGGCATCTGTTTCTGTGTGTGTGGGTGCCACTCAGAGAATCCCTTTGTCTGTTTTGGTGTGAAACTAACACAAAGGGCCTGCGCATGAGATCTCCCACGAGACTGGAAGGATGAAGGAAGGAAGGTCTGACAGAAGACAGTCAGCAGAAGGTCTCAGGAGAGGACAGTCAGGAGATGAAAGCAGGGCAGAGAAGAGAGAAGAACAGAAGTCAGAAAGACGACTGCGAAGACCTGTTAACCTACAGAGGCCGGGTTAACCAACATGAGATGTCAGCATTGCTAGTGGCTTTGTGAGAGTTTTTGCTTGTGTACACACTCGCATTAGCTCACAGAATGCACAAAAAGTATCACATAGACTTCCCCCCTTCTTGCGCTTGGAGTAGACCCAAGTCCGTGTTTGTTCATTTGTTCTTTTCTTCCACCCTCTCGGTTGTATTTTTGTGTTTTGTGTGCCCGTAAAGAAATATGTAATACCCCTGGTCAGAGATGAGAGAAACCATGAGAAGATCCGATCTAATGGCCATTAGAGGTTTAAGGAAGCTGAGATAGTAGGGTTGGCCGGTGGGTATTGGCATACATCAAACCAAACCAAACCTTTTCTAAACTGCTGTATAATACATTTAAAATAGATAAATAAAATTTAATAAATATATTTTTGATTTTGAACTGAATAGGTTTTATTAGGCAAAAAATGTATAAAATTGCTTACTAAGAATACAAGTAACAGCAAAAGAGTTATTGGGGTGAATCAAAAGTTTTGCAATATTCTGGAATATGAGGAACAATTTGTCATGAAAGTGACAAACCATACTGAACTCACCTGATACTCTCCGTGTGCTACTTGCCAGATTTGTTTCTATGGTTTCGAGCATGGCATTGGAATCCATGCTTTTAGGCTTACCTGACCTTGTCTGATTATCAAGCAAAATTTCTTGAACCACCTGGTTACCTTACTGTGATCAACTGCGTTCTCATGTTTTGTCCAATAAATGTTTTGGTTACTTCGATGGTCCAGTTTGAACTAGTAAAATATAATTTCCTTAATTAGAATCGACATTGGAATCCATGGTTTTAGGTTTACCTCACCTTATTATCAAGGTTCTTGCAACCCAAGCAAAATTTCTTGAGCCACCTGGTTACCTTACTGTGATCAACTGCGTCTTCATGTTTTGCCCAATAAATGTTTTTGGCTACTTCTCTGGTTCAGTTTGAACTAGTAAAGTTTAATTCCTTTAATTAAGCAACACTGCATGTTCATTTGTGCAGCATTCAAATTACACATCGATTGACTTAATGAACAATGTATCAGTACATAAACTACTAATCACAGTGAGTACCATCCATAGTGCAAACTGCTTTGGATCACACAGTATACATGCTGTAAACTAACATATATGAAAATATTGCCAAACTCACCCAAGTATATAATAAGATATTTTACTTACTATATAATACCGGGCAGGGTAGGTGCAGGTGCCAAAACTCCACGAAATAGCAGAGTATGTGGCATTTGGTCCAATAAATTCAGGTCCTGCAAGCCAACCATCAGTTGAATAAAGTGCTGAGTGTTGCCGATAGATCCCAGATTCATAACGCTAAAAAGAGATGAAAAGAAAAAAACAATACTCATATAGTTTATTATGCTGTAAACTGAGGCATACAAGTTGACCTTTTAAGCCTGGAAAATCTCAACAAAACTAAGGGTCAACTTATATACAAAAGGGCTAAAATCCAAACATTTACCCCAGACTGGTCATAGCCAGTGGAACAACAAATCCTAACAATCGATATACATAATTTTACTATAACTTTAGCAGACAGCCACAAACATTTCTAAATTAAACTTGTGTTTGGTGAACATATTTATAAAAATCAACACAGAAATTAATATAAAATAATAAAACTGTGATACAAATTAAGTATTATATTAATGGTATATAACATACCATTTCCAAAAGCTGTATCAGCTGATTGTAAACACTAACTGGAATGTCACAGCACCCAGACAGTCAGTCAGATAACTATGGTATGTTTGTCTATAAAATTTCATGAATGATCCAATTTACCCAACCCCTCTGCTCAGGCAGGATATGACACAAGGTCAATTTTTTTAAGCGGAGTTTAACAGGTTTGGATTCAGAGTTTTCCTTCGACTAGACTAGCTGCCTCACCAAGGCTGAAGAACCCAGTCTGTCCTACTATTTACCCATAGCTGGAGGGAGAATAATTGGATTCATACCTTTCCCAAGGGTATTAGTGCTATGTGAAATGCAATCAGTCTCGTCCAGGATTTGAACTCGTGTCGCCGTGTTCATGAATGATAGATTGTTAATTCATATGAATATAAGCTCTAATATGTAAGATTTGTATATATATATGGCTGATGTTATACTGATTTCAGAGAAAAATAACATGTTATATAATTAAGGAATGAGTTTTTTATTTTAATCATTTTTCATAAATTACATTTTATCATTCAGTTTGGTTGGGCTTTGAACTATTCGGGTTAAGAGTTCAGGTGCATAGTCATTGGGTACAGTTTTACACTTGCGTGCAAAGGATATGACAATCACCATTGTCATAATAAACCCCAGACAGGAAATGAGGCTGGAGTGTGGATGACGTCATGCCCAGAAGAGGTGGGCTCAGAATTTGAGGATTTTAAAAAACATGCCAGTTGGGGTCCGACCATGGTATTGAGAAGTTGAAATCCAACCATGGAGTTGAAGGTTGACATTGGACCATGGAGGCAGACAGTAGAGTTCTCTGACGTTGCGACGGCGGTTAAGTTTTTCGGGTCACGACCAGCAAAGATTAATTGAGATCTAAAACACCATGAGATGTGCTGAATGTTGGGGATGGTTAGCATAGTATGATTACAAAAGACTTTTAAGAATTGTATCTCTCTCCTCGTGTCGAAGAACTGAAGTCAGAAGTTAATAAACCATTTGTACCTGAACAACGGAGTCCGCCTGTGTTTTTGCATTTGTAAATGTATTTGTAGTACCGTTGTTATCGATATCATTATGATTATGGTTGTGAGTATGCAACAAACGCACTACTGGAGTAATGACAGTATAATGAGACATAATGGTAGTTTATTGAATATACACGCATTGGCATTTTTACTAAACTTATATATGGCACAACATTTAAAAAAAAAAGGCTACTTGAAGGTTATTTTATTGACAATTAAAACACTGATTCTAAGATACGATAAGTATTTACTCATACAGGTTTATAAAGTTAAACTCAAATTTATTGTATGCTTTTTCCACAGGTTATCATAACCTATGATGCAGAAATTTTTATTCATTTATTTTCTTTAAACCAAGTGTTGGCCAACTGAATAATAAAAAGAAAATAAAACAAGTCCAACCATAAGTCTCTCCTCACTCACAAGCTCAATTGGTAGTCTTTTTGACAAAAAGTCCAACCGTAATTCTCCTCTCACTTGCAAGCTCAATTGGTAACCTTTGTAACAAACAAAATGAAAGTAAAGTCCGACTGTAAGTCTCCACTAACTCACAAGCTCGTTTGGTAGTCTTTTTGAAAAAACAAAGGCTGACTGTAAGTCTCTTCTCACTCATAGGCTCTATTGGTAATCTTCGCTGCAAAACATAGTCTGACCGTAAGTCTCTTATCAGGGTCTATTTGTAATCTTTGCAGCAAAACACAGTCCAGCTGTAAGTCTCTTCTCACATCCCCAGCTGTGCCGACGCTGCTGTTTTTATCTCTGTCCAGATGGACCAAAATTTGCATGAGAGTGTCTCTACATTGTACAAATCTTGCCCTCACCATCAGGAATATTTTTTCGTTTCACATGCAAAACATGTTCTTGCCCGTTTTGGATTCCGCGGTAAGTCATTATTTTCTTTACAACCTATCCTCATTTAGGTCTACTGGGTAGCTGGGAGGATAAGGGGGCTCATATCTTTCCCAAGGGTATTAGTCCCAAAGTTAACATAAATGGCATGACTGGAGTTTGAACTTGCTTACTTTGAAGACAAAGTTAAGTATCTAAGAGACTTACTACACAGACAGAATTCCTTGAAGAGGGGTAAGGCCCCACCCCAAAAGGAATTAGGAATATATAAAATCATTACGTTTCAGTAAATGGGTTGGTTTAGTTTGATTTCTTCATGTAATGGCATATCAATCTCCATGGGTTATTTAATGCCAAAGCCATCCTTGTAGATGAACATTAGTGGTACCATTTGATTTACAGATAACAGGGATAAAGGAGTTCATGGCCTCATAACCCTCACTCATATCTTGGCAATAAGAGGGTTCATGCTTTTTCTCAAGGGGTATTAGTCCAAAAGAAAATGCAATAGCATGGCAGGTGTTCAAACACTTTTACAGCAATATTGCATCCTAGCATGTCAGCTACTATGGCATAGAGGCCTCCCCCCCAATATAAATGGGTAGGCATTCGAGGTATATGACCTTATTGTGTTACTAGATTAAAACCAGCAACTTTACATACAGATGTTATAAAGGCAGGAATATGGAGGGGAGCAACATTTTTGCGCTCCCCACTCAATTGGCTTTAATGCAGTCACACTCCTAACTCTTCAGATGGGGTGGGGGTGTGGTTGGGTGTACACATTATCTAAAACTGAGCTGATTTATTCCCCCCCTACCACACATGAACGTACGAGGTGAGTTATAAATGTATAATTTAAATCATGATAACCCTTTGTATGCAGATAATGTTTTTAATACATGTAAGTAAATTTTGGCAACAATAGTCGAGGGTGACCCGAAGGCTCCCTTTTCAATAGCTACTACACTGAGGTGTAGGTGAGGGTGCTACTCCTTTCTCTGGATTGTTCCACTTTACCCTTGATATGTACCTTATAATGCTGAGGGTAAAGCAAGGAGTTATCAAGTACTCTTTTCTGAGTCTTTGGTATGACTCTGACCAGGGATTGAACTCTGGTCTCCTGAGCCATGGAAATAAATCCAACAATATAAAGAAAATAGAAAAACTAAGAAATCTAAATAAGATGGAAAGTCAATGTTAAAATGTTTCGGTTTTAATAAACCATCATCAGGACTTTAGGATGTTGCTTGAATAAAAAACATCCATTGTTGTTCAAGCAAACATTTTTCACCATCTTAAAGTTCTGATGAAGGTTTATCAAAACCGAAACATTTTAAAGTTGACTTTCCATCATAATAAATTCTTCATATTTGGATTATATTTTTTCTATTTTTGAAATAGAGGAATTATATTATTAATTTGAATTACCATGATCAGAAAATCTGACAAGCACTGCATGGGACATACAGAACCACTGGACAGCTGCTTCAACCTTATTTGGTTTCCTGTTGGAGATCAAACCAGCAAACACAGAAAGCGGAGCTGAAAGTCTACCACTGAACTACTGGTCCACATCGTACTCAAGCGATGCCAAATAAACTAATCATGGTAAATGTGCAGCCAGTTAAATCCATGTGTCTTGTAGTTACATCTATACTCTTACAGAGGACATGGTCACCTCCAGGGCTACGTCTTCCCAAGAGGATTGGAGATATGCATCTGCGTAATCATAACCTCATGGGCTAGAAAATAGATATACATTAAATTAAATTCCAGGTAAAGGAAAATTTATACAATATAATGAACAGGGACACCATTGGTAATTACAGTAGGGGAACTCAAATAAAATAATAAAATAACGAAGGCCTTTTTGTCTGGTACGGAGAAGCAGGGACGAACTCATAAGTGATGTACTCTTATGGACCCCCACACATGGCTGGGCAAAAGCAGGACGACCAGCACTAACATATATTCAGCAACTATGTGAGGATACAGGATGTTGTCCTGAAGACCTGCCTGAGACGATGAACGATAGGGAAAAGTGGCGAGAGAGGGTCAGGGATATCCATGCTACCAGCATGACATGATGATGATGATGACTTTTCAAGTTATTAAACACTGGAAAATTAGATAAAAACAGGGTTATATATATATAATATATAATCAAGATAGCCAGATAGAGGGGAAAAAAATACATTAAAAAAAATAAAAATGATGCATGTCTATTTTCTTGCCCATATTTGGATTGTTTTTTATTTTCTTCACGTGTAGAATGGGTGAATCGTTTCTAGGAAATTTGCAAAATCGACTGTATATTCAAACAAGTTAATTAAACATACATAAAAATAAAGAAAATCTAATTTGATCAGCGATTGTATGTCATTTTACAATTGCATGAAAACAATAAAGCACCGACTTTTGATAATGATAGTTTTGCAGAACAAACTTTACACAATCCGGTACCACAGTGAGAACTCCTTGTAATGTTTCTATAGATTAACATTGAATTGGTCAATGATCAGCCGGTAGAAATATGCCTAACACGGAGCAACAGCGAACACACAAAAAATGTTGCTCTGCCTACAAAAAGTTTTTAAAAAATGGCAGATACTTACTGACTTAGTAAAGTTTATCACAGGATAAAGTTCTTTTTGATCCACTGTCACCAAATGAAGGTGGAGCTGACCAGCCTTAAAAAAAAAGAAAAAAAATTAAATGAGATGAAATAAAAATTACAAATAAAACAATACACTTATTTTGGTTTCTTTCATGGCATATCAACTTTTCTGGGATATTCAATGGTAAAGCCATTCTTGTAGAAGGACGCTAGTATTATTTAAACTATAGCTGAGGGTTAAGAGTTCATGCCTCTTCTAAGAGTATTAGTCTGTAAGTGAGAATAAGAGCACAATTAGAGTTCAAATTATAAAGTTGCAGTTGGAGATACATTGGCATCATTTCTATCTATAGCTAGCCGAGATTAGGGTGCCCTAATTCTTTTAGGTTTGGAGCTATGAGGATCATTAAATAAGTTTCCAGACTTTTTTTGTATGGGCACTTTTATTGATAGTACACACACGAAACGCTAGTCCCCTTCAAAGTAATCTCCTCTGGCTGCAATGCACTTGTTGGACCGTTCCAACAACTTCTGGGAGGACCCATGGAAGTCCTCTTGTGTGAGCGTGTCAATGACCTTCGTCACAGCCTCTTTCATCTCCTCAATTGTCTCATAATGACAGCCTCTGAGCTTAGGGAATAACCAAAAGTCACAAGGAGCAAGGTCTGGACTATAGGGAGGCTAAGGAACTGTCTTGATGCCCATCTTGATCAAATAGTCTGTGACAAGGATGGAGTTGTGGACTGGTGCATTGTTCTGATGGAAATGCCACTGACCCAATTTGAAGAGTGCTGGCCTCTTCCGACGGAATCTCTTTCTGAACTCCCTTAAAACCTCAACGTAGTAACCTTAACCCTAACTCTTTGGCCAATCAACTCTGGTGTATTGACTTCCTTACTCCTCCTACATCTCTCATCATCCCTCACAGACTCCCTGCCTTTCTTGAATCTCTTATGCCACACAAAAACTGATGCTCAATTCATGCAAAATGCTCCAAAAGCAGTCTGAAGCATTCCATATGTTTCTGTGGCATTTTTCCAACTTTAAAACACAATTTTATTGTATATTGTTCTTTTAAAGTGTCCTCACATCCAGATTGCATTTTTGAAATTCACCAGCTGTAACAATCAGGGTTTAGTAGGGTGTATTCCAATTGCTGTTGTAGGTGTTCATTTGAGCCTCAGTCACCTCATAAGATGTATAGCAATAACATACTAAATTTTCAAGAGTCTATGACAATCCTAAATGCCTGTAGAAAAAAGTCTGGAAACATACTTTTAAAATGACCCAGTCAAAATGATCTATCGGGTCAAAAATGTAAAATATATTGATTCATATATGCATATTTACCAACCCCACCACTCGGCCAGGATATGACACAAGGTCAATTTCTTAAGCGGAGTTTAACCGGTTTGAATTCAGAGTTTTCCTTCTCCTAGACTAGTTGCCTCACCAAGGCTGAAGAACCCAGTCTGTCCCACTATTTTACCCATAGCTGGAGGGAGAATAATTGGATTCATGCCTTTCCCAAGGGTATTAGTGCTATGTGAAATGCAATCAATCTTGTCCAGGATTTGAACTCATGTCGCCGTGTCCATTTCCTATGACGATAACCATTACACCACGGGCACCTCCATAAATATTGATTCATATATGGACTGAGTATACTTGATATATACAATATATATTTGCACATCTTGCATCACATAAACCCTTACAATACAATACAACTGAATACATTTATGATTACTACCTTAATCTGAAGTCTTGCACCGAATGAAATCAGCCTTGGTTGCAGAGTCTGGACAGTAATGGCTGGTAACCAAATGTCATGATGGAATGGTACTTGGACTTAATAATCTTTAGTTTGGTTTGGTTTGGTTTGGTTTTATGGCATATCAACCACCTTAGGTTATTTAATGCCAAATCAAATATATATTTGTAAATAGATTTTGTTGATAACGTTATTAAACGAGCCTAAACTCATTCTTTTGGACATAGGTAAATGGTTTCAAGTATTGCTATGTATCACTAACAATTCAATTAAACATCAATTATTCATTTACACAAAGTTAAGAACCAAACAGTTCTTTTTTAAGCAATTCAATTTAGCATACGTCATTTGTTTGCACTCAGTTTAAATGTCAAACAGTTCTATTTGACACATAGATAGAACCCAATCAGGTGCTACCTCTCTGGGCATGATGGCAATGAAAGGGTACTCTGCATTCCCCAAAGCATTACTGGAGCCTCACCATTAGATTTAGTGTCATATCCAGGATACTCATTAGCGGTGTGTGTGTGTGTGGGGGTGGTCTTACCCCTTTGCAGAGATGCAGTCGATGTATTCTACACCCCCAGATGACTGGGTGTAGATAAAGCAGAGTTCACATGTTGCCATCTCTACATAAATTAGCAATCCTCTGAAATTAGTAGACCAGTTCATATACCTTGGTAGCAATATCTCATTGACTGAAAACAATGTCAACATAGATAGGAAATGTATAGACTGCTATTGATCATATGGAAATCTGATCTCTCTGATAAGATGAAATGAGAACTATTTCAAACTGTAACCATGACTACAACTGTATGGTTGCAGCACTTGAACCCTTAACAAAATGCTCACAGAAAAGGTTAGATGGGAACTACACAAGGATGCTGCATACCATTTTGAAAAAGATCAGGAAGCAGCTGTATGGCTTCTACCTTGCAAACCATCCAAGTAAGATGAGCAAGATGGACTGGGCAGTTTAGAAATTCAAATATCTTGATTTTTTTTCAAGGGTAATTGCTAGGTAGACTACATTACTTAATCTCTTTCTTTTGTAGTGAGCCGCTGAGGTGTTTATGGTTAAAGTGCTGAACTGCTGCCTTCAAGTAAGCATGTTCAAACTCCAGTCATGCTATTATGGTCCCTTTCAGACCAATACGTTTGGGAAGAGTATAAACCTCCTTATCCCCCTCCCTTCTCGACTATAGCTCAAATAGTACCATTATTGTTCTTCTACAAGGATGGCTTTAGCATTAAATAACCCATGAATGTTGATATGCCATTAAACAAAGAAACCAAATCAATCTTTCTTTTGCTTTTTTTCTTCTTTAACTTTTTCTACTTCAGTTATCTTTCTTCCTTGTTTTGAAAAATAATTAGGGAGATTAATTAATTATGTTAATTATTTCATTTATTTGGTAAAATTCTAAGTGAGCTAAGGAGTTTGCAAGGAAGTACGCATACATTCAAAGGTCAAAGACATGCACAAGTGGCGACCAGGTTTAACATCTCACATCAAAATAATGTAGGGGAAGACAGGGAATGGATAATAAACAAATCAAGGATTATTGACTAGCCAAGGGAAATTAGGGTTCGTGACACACATGATGATTCTAGATAGTATAATCCAATCAGTAATCAAAATAGAGATAATTTGAAAATTAAGTTAGTTGAGTTTTGAAACGCAAAAGGTGAAGGTGATTTTTGGACGGCAGGCAGGATGCGTTGAGTGTGTGGAATAGCTGGAAGTGAGAGTGGGTGATAAACCATTACAAGATCTTCCTCTCTCCTCATGTTTCTGTCAGACTGCAATGATATTGTGATATTGCTTGCCTCACTAGATCCACATTGCACTTAGTAGGTCGATGAGCAGCACAGACCAGCAGGGTTTGAGTCTCGGCTCGTTCCTGACCTTCCCCTCCCCTTTATACCCACTTTAATCGGCCTTCGGGCTTTTGACCTTATGTCAAGTCCTGTCTGGTGGGAGGCAGCGACAAATATCAGACTTATGTTTTATCATTCAATTTGGTTGGGCTTTGAACTATTCGGGTTAAGAGTTCAGGTGCATAGTCATTGGGTACAGTTTTACGCTCACGTGCAAAGGATATGACAATCACATTGTCATATTAAATCCCAGAGAGGAAATAGGGCTGGAGTGTGGATGATGTCATGCCCGGAAGAGATGGTCTGGGGAATTTGAAGATTTTGAAAAAGAGTCAGTTGGGAGTTGAGATTGGACCATGGAGGCAGATGGTTAAGTTCTTGCCATTGAATTGAGAGTTGGGGATTCGGCAATTGAGTCTTTCAGATCTCTACCGGCAGAGATGAATTGAGATCTTAAACACCACGAGATGTGCCGAATGTTGGGGGTGGGGTTAGCGTAGTATGATTACAAAAGACTTTTAAGAATTGTGTCTCTCTCCTCGTGTCAAAGAACCGAAGTTGGAAATTAATAAACCGTTCGTACCTGCACAACAGAGTCTGCCTGAATTGCCTTTGTATTTGCCTTTTTTCGTATACGTATGGCTATACAACATTTCTTTTTCCTTTCAATTACTTTCTTTTTGCTGTTTACTTAAATGATTTGAAAGGATCTCAGTCCGCACATGCCCCTGTGTTCTCAACTCATCTACACAATTGATGTGATCAGAAAAAAACAAACAAAAAAACCACACAGAAATGCTGATCCGTGCATAAATAATCACCATTAGTTAAGGTAGAAAGTATGATTGTATCAATTTACTATTACATACCTTAAGTAAATCCAAATCTGCTTGTGTGAAATTTGTTCCCCAGTTATAACTTGCAATCAATTCTGAATTATTTGTCTGGCTAACAGGAACTTGAAAAATCATGGAATGTTCATTTGAAGAATTGTTCACCTCATTACAGATACCTAAAGTTTCAATAGTCCTGTACGAAAGAGTCAAAAAGAAAAGCAATTAAAATACGATAAAAAAAAAGCAGAAGGTTTAAAAAGATAAAAATGATACCTAACATTTCAATAGTCCCGTATGAAAGAATCAAAAAGATTTAAAAAAGAAGATAAGCAATTAAAATACGATCAATAATAAAAGCAGTTGACTAATTCTGATTCAGGTTGGTTGGGTTTTATGGCATCTCAACCCTTCTAGGTTATTTAATTCCAAAGCTATCCTTGAATAAGAACAGTAGTAATACTATTTAACCCATAGCTGGAGAGATAAGAGGTTTCATGCCTTTTCCAAGGGTATTAGTCCAAAAGTGAATGAAATAGTGTGACTGGAGTTTGAACTTACTTACTTTGAAGCCAAAGTCCAGCTCTTTAGCTGTCACACCATAGGGAGTCCCCTTGACTAATAGCAAATAAATCATCATCATCATGTCGTGCCACCAGCACGGATATCCCTGACCCTCTCGCGCCACTTCTCCCTATCATTATCACTTCTGGCAGGTCTTCAGGGCTACATTCCTTATCCTCACATAGCTGCTGTATGTATGTTCGAGCTGGTCGTCCTGCTTTTGCTTGGCCATAAGCGGCGGTCTATAGGAGTACATCACTTATGAGCTCGTCCTTGCTTCTCCAGCAGTGTCCTGCATGTCTGGTTCATCTAACTTGGATAGTTTTCGTGATGGGAGGCAGATGGTTGTATATTTGGTGCCTTGTGGGGTGTTGCCTCCAGGTCTTGTTCAGTATTGCTCGCAGCATTCTTGTGTAGTTGCCGTCAAGCTTTTTCTCCAGCCGTTTAGTTAGCGTCCAAGTAGTGCATCCATACAGCAGTATCGTCCTGATCGCTGCTTGGAATTATGATATACATTTTACTTATAAAAGTCAGTCAAAAGGTCACCTAGCATATCTAGGGCAGGAACTGATTTTGAATTATGAGTTTTCCTTCTTTTAGACTGGCTGCCATACCAAGGTTAAAACCCCCCAGTCTGCCCTAACATAGCTGAAGGGAGGATAGTCAGATTCCTACCTTTGTCAACGGTATTATTGCTATATGAAATGTAAACAGCCTCAGTAAGGATTTGAACTTGGGCAGCTGAATCTATTTTCTATGACAAAAACTGTTATGCCATGAGAACTTTCATGCCATTAATTGTATAGGGTTTGAATTCAGAGTTTTCCTTCTCCTAAATCAGTTGCCTTACCAAGGTTTAAGTGCTCAGTTTGTCCAACTATTTTATCCATACTTGGATGGAGAATAGTTGGATTCATGCCTTTTCTAAGAGTATCTGTGTTATGTGATTTGTAACAATCTTGTTTGAGATTTGATCTTGGGTAGCCAAGTCCACTTCCTATGCCAATAAGACACAAGTACCACTACTATTATATATATCAGGGTGTATCAAAAGAATTTTAGCTTTTATAGACCTTTTTTGTCACTATCAACAAGTACAAATGGCTTTGTGTTTTAGTTTGACATTAGAATATTCATTTTAAACTTGACTTTTTGCCAAATTTGACCCTCATGAAGGGGTGGATAAATCCTATCTTCCTCAAAGATTATTAATATATGTATCATATATGAGGTGCATACGATAAGTTTCCAGACTTTTTTCGTATGGGCATTTAGAATTGTCATAGACTCTTGAAAATTCACTATATTATTGCTATACATCTTATAAGATGACTGACCAATTTTTATGATTTCAGGTTCAAATCAACAGCTACAACAGCAATTGGAATACACCCTACTAAAGCCTGATTGTCACAGCTGGGAATTTCAAAAATGCAATCTGACACTTTAGAAGAATGATATACAATAAAATTGTGTTTTAAACTTGGAAAAAATGATGCCACAGAAACGTATGGAATGCTTCAGATTGCTTTTGGTGCATCTTGCATGAATCGAGCATCAGTTTTTGAGTAGCATAAGAGATTCAAGGAAGGCAGGGAGTCTGTGAGGGATGATGAGAGGTGTGGGAGGAGTAAGGAAGTCAATACACCAGAGTTGATTGGCCAAAGGGTTAGGGTTACGGTTACGGTTAGTATGTTGAGGTTTTAAGGGAGTTCAGGAAGAGATTCTGTCAGAAGAGGCCAGCACTCTTCAAATCGGGTCAGTGGCATTTCCATCAGGACAATGCACCAGTCCACAACTCCATCCTTGTGACAGACTATTTGACCAAGATGGGCATCAAGACAGTTCCTCACCCTCCCTATAGTCCAGAACATGTTCCCTGTAACTTTTGCTTATTCCTTAAGTTCAGAAGCTGTCGTTATGAGACAATTGAGGAGATGAAAAAGTCTGCGACAAAGGTCATTGATTCGCTCACACAAGAGGACTTCCATGGGGCCTTCCAGAAGTTGTTGGAATGGTACAACAAGTGCATTACAGCCGGAGGAGATTACTTCAAAGGGGACTGGAGTTTCATGTGTGTACTATTGATAAAAGTGCCCATATGAAAAAAATCTGGAAACTTATCGTATGCACCTCGTTTATTCCTCATCACAGTTCCTATAACATTATATGGTCACAGAGCACTATTCATTTAGAGTTTATTGATCAGGAATAAACCAGTCGAGCTGAGGTCGATAATTGGTTTTGAATTCAGTTTTCCTTCTCCTCGACTGGTTGCCATACCGAGGTAAAAGAGCCCAGTCTACCCGAGTATAAATCCTTTTCTTCCTAAAGGTGACATTGTAATATTATGTCATATACTTTTAAGGTTTAATAGATTGGGCGTGGGAGTTATTTTTTTTTCAAATAAAGGAATCTTACAGAGGGTTAAAACAAATCATCTTACCCTTTAGATAGTGCAGCGGATTGGAAATGAAATGTTTGCTGAGTAACATCATGGGTAATAGTGAATGGGTCCAAGTCCTCAACATTTACCTGAAATACAAAAGGTTCACAATGAAATAAACTAGCAAAAATTACCAACATTTCTTGGAACAACAAAACAAGGAGGCAATATAGTGCACTGAGCATATGCACACAAACAAATCTGAATTTTCCTCATACCTTTCCCAAGGGCAAATGAACCACCAATTTGTTGCAATTACTCTGCTGTCCACTCTGACCCAGAGTGTTAGGACCTGTTTGGGTCACATATATTGAATCAAATTGATCTGTTTAAAAATTACTCATATTCAATAAGGCTGTTTGGTTTGGTTTGGTTTTATGGCATATCAACCATTGTAGGTTATTAAATGCCAAATCCTCTTTATATATATATATATATATATATTAAATATATATGATTTGGTTTGGTTGTGTTTTATGGCATATCAACCATTGTAGGTTATTTAATGCCAAATCCTCTGTATACAGATATATTGAATATATATGATTTGGTTGGGTTTTTGGCATATCAACCATTGTAGGTTATTTAATACCAAATCCTTTTTATACATATATATTATATAATATTTGGTTTGGTTTGGTTTTATGGCATATCAACCATTGTAGGTTGTTTAATGCCAAATCCTCTTTATAAATATATATTGAATATATATGATTTGGTTTGGTTGGGTTTTTGGTATATCAACCATTGTAGGTTATTTAATACCAAATCCTCTTTATACATATATATTGAATATATATAATTTGGTTTGGTTGGGTTGGGTTTTATGGCATATCAACCATTGTAGGTTATTTAATGCCAAATCCTTTTTATATATATATATTGAATATATATTTCAATCTAATAAGAATCATTCTATTTACGATTAATCTTAAAGAAGAACCCTTGGGAAAGGCATGTACTCGCTTATCCCTCCATCTAAGTTGTTTGATTTGGTTTGGAGTGAATTTGAACTCCAGTTAACCTATTACGTTCACTTTTGGACTAATACCCTTGGGAAAGGCATGTACTCGCTTATCCCTCCATCTAAGTTGTTTTATTCGGTAAGTGAGTGAGTTTGAACTCCAGTCACGTTATTACATTTACTTTTGGACTAATACCATTGGGAAAGGCATGAACCCGCTTATCCCTCCAGCTAAGCTGCTTGATTTGGAAAGTGAGTAAGTTTGAACTCCAGTCACGTTATTACATTCACATTTGGACTAATACCCTTGGGAAAGGCATGAACTTGCTTATGCCTCCATCTAAGTTGTTTGATTTGGTAAGTGAGTGAGTTTGAACTCCAGTCACGTTATTACATTCTCTTTTGGACTAATACTCTTGGGAAAGGCATGAACTCCTTTATTCCAAACATTATTAGTTGAATAGTACGACAACTAAGAAGGAGCCAGCGCAACTTTAAGTGGCAGGTCCCTGAAATTAGAAAACCAGTTCATATACCTTGACAGTAATATCTCATCTACTGAAAGCAATGTCAACATGTGCATAGTGAAGATGTTGATTATATAAAAACCTAGTCACTCTGATAAAATGAGATTTCTTCCAAGCTGTGGCTGTGTTAGTACTACTGTATGGATACACCACCTGTGCTCTAACAAATGTTACAACAATTGAAAATATTTTTTTCAATACTTTCGTATGTGTGTGCGTACAGATTTCTGCGCAGGTTTATTTGAGTGTGCTAAAAAGAATGCTTGAGAAAATTTTTCACATCCATGAACGACATCAACCAATAACTTGTACGATGTTACATGTATCAGAATTAAAATAAAGACAAAAGGTACATTTTTTTTTTATTCAATGGGAAAAGATCATATAAATAATATCAAAAGGGTGTACGCAACACTAATGCATAAAAAAAAACTTGATGAGAACTCCTTTGAAATTTGTCAACAAAAAACTTTCAGCTTACCTGGTAAGTTTCAACAGGTGAATACGGCCATTTGCCATACAGATTATTAGCATACCGCTCACAGCTGGACAGGTTCCTGGTGCCAGGTTCAGTTGCTCTAAGAAATAAAATAAATATGAGTATTTAAAAAGATGACCAATAAGAATAACACAGTCTTTTAGTTTAATGAATACAGGGTGGAACGATAAAATTGTCGTCCTAAAGAAAACAACACTACAGCTTTATTTTAAAACTTTTATTGAAAAAATCAATTCAGCTAACTTGATTATGTAGTAGAATTGACATCTGCAGGGTGGAACGATAAAATTATCATCCTAAAGAAAACAACACTACAGCTTTATTTTAAAGCTTTTGTTGAAAAAATCAATTCAGCTAACTTGATTATGTAGTAGAGCTGACATCTACAGGGTGGAATGATAAAATTGTCGTCCTAAAGAAAACAACACTACAGCTTAATTTTAAAACTTTTATTGAAAAAAATCAATTCAGCTAACTTGATTATGTAGTAGAGCTGACATCTACAGGGTGGAATGATAAAATTGTCGTCCTAAAGAAAACAACACTACAGCTTAATTTTAAAACTTTTATTGAAAAAAATCAATTCAGCTAACTTGATTATGTAGTAGAGCTGACATCTACAGGGTGGAATGATAAAATTGTCGTCCTAAAGAAAACAACACTACAGCTTTATTTTAAAACTTTTATTGAAAAAAATCAATTCAGCTAACTTGATTATGTAGTAGAGCTGACATCTATTCAATGTAGCCGCCTTCAGCCTCAATCACTGCCTCAATACGGATCCGGAACTGGGAGTATTTAAAAACATGACCTATACGAATAACACAGTCTTTTAGTTTAATGAATAGAAGTCTAACATACCTATTATCACTGATATTAGTTCCAGAATAGAAACAGAAGTATACTGATGCAGTCTATGCAGATGATCTAGCACTTATTACAAATATACCTGCTCAAGTCAAATCTTTACTGTATATCATGCAGTAAGAGGCATTGGTTGCTACATGAACTCGGATAAAACCAAGTTCATATGTTATAATCTAGTATTTGTATCACGCAGCTGAGACTGACTTACTCCTCGAGCCTCAGCCCCCACCCAACTATAACCTTCCTTGGAGGGATTAGGTTAATTGCCTGGGAGGGGATCAGGGGGTTCATGCTTTTCCCAATCGGTCATATGGAAGTCAGACCTGACCGATAAAATGAAGCGCAGTTTCTTCCAAGCAGCAATTGTGTTTATACTGCCATATGGATGCACCACATGGACACTAACTAAATGGATGGAGAAAAAGCTTGACAGCAATTATATAAGAATGCTACAAACAATATTGAACAAATCCTGGAGACAGCACCCCACAAAGCAGCAGCTGTACGGATACCTACCACCCATCATGAAAACTATCAAAATTAGAGGAACCAGACATGCGGGACACTGCTGGAGAAGTAGGGATGAGCTCATAAGTGATGTACTCCTGTGGACCCTTTCACAATTGACGATAGAGAGGTGTGGCGAGAGAGGGTGAGGAATATCTGCACTGATAGCGTGACATGATGATTAGTCTGAAAGTGAATGTAATGGCGCAACTGGAGTTTGAACTTGCATACTATGATGTCATGTCTAGCATGTTAGCCACTACACAACAGAGACTCCCTGCCTGACAATATTCAACGATTGGCATAGCCATATGTTTCAGGAATATAATAAAGAAAGAAATGTAAGGGCAGTTGTAGTACTAATTTACACAGGTATGGTACTAGTCAGATACTGGCCAATGGTCAGTATATATTATATAGCACTGAGATTTCTTCAGTCAACGAGAAATGTCTGTGACTAGCGGACTGTGTAAAAGAGACTTGCCTACCTCATCAACTCAGGATCTTTCTCTGTATCGACTGGTTTCTCTGCTAAAATAAGCTGGCGACCATAGTCGAGGGCAACCAGAAGGCTCCCTTTTCGATAGCTACTACACCAAAGTGTAGGGGAGGGCACTACTCCTTTCCCTAGAAAGTAAAGTTGGCGACCGTAGTCGAGAGTGACCAGAAGGCTCCCTTTTTGATAGCTACTACACCGAGGTGTAGGGGAGGGCACTACTCCTTTCCCTGGATTGCTCCACTTTACCTTATATTGCTGAGTGTTAAGCAAGGAGGTATCAAGTATGATTTTTAAAGTTTTTGGTATGACGCAACCTGGGATTGAACCCAGGTCTCCCAGACCATTGGCGAACACTCTACCCACTAGCCCAATGAGCTGGTAAAATAGATAAGAAATAACTAGTGACTTACTTGATTCGCACATTGGCTACACTGCAGTACGCTGTACACAGATCATCATCTAGACTGCATGTATCTCCTAGAGAAAAAAAAAGGAAAGAAAATATGAGGATGATTCAATAAATAAGGTGAAATATTGCCGAAGGAGTTTGCAATAAGAAGTACTGTTTACAGTTACACCTTTTTCAAGGAAATCAATAGTGAAGGCTCCTTTCATGTCCCAGTAGACTGGCAACAATATTTAACACATAGATCGGATCCTAACAACAACCCCAGATCAGAGTGGACCTGGGAGTAATGGCAATGAAAGTGTACTCCACATTCTCCAGAGCCTCACCAACAGATGTAGTTTAGTGTCATACCTGGGACATTCTTTTTTTTTATTCTTACCTCCCTGCAGGGGTATACAGTCAGTGTATTTGGTGCCCTGCCAACAGAGCTCGTATTTACTTGAGTGCCATAAATAAACATCTCTTGGAGGTGCCCGTGGTGTAATGGTTATCGTCGTAGGAATTGGACACGACAATACGAGTTCAAGTCCTGGACGAGACTGATTGCATTTCACATAGCACTAATACCCTTGGGAAAGGTATGAATCCAATTATTCTCCCTCCAGCTATGGGTAAATAGTAGGACAGATTAGGTTCTTCAGCCATGGTGAGGCAACTATTCTAGGAGAAGGAAAACTCTGAATTCAAACTTGTTAAACTCCGCTTAAAAATTGACCTTGTGTCATATCCTGCCCGAGCGGAGGGGTTGGTAAATATGATAAATAAACATCTCTCACACAGTAGATGGTTTGGTTTGGTTCGTTGGGTTTTATGCCAAATCCATTTTTATGTGAATAATCTGTTCTATTTAAAACAATTCAGTTAAGCATAAGTACACAGTTTGTCAAAAACATTTCTATTCCAAACTATTCAAGCAGTTATATGTAACAATTCAGTTAATTGTAAATACAGTTTTAATGTCAAAAAACAGTTCTATTTCAAATAATTCAGTTAAGCATAATCACGTAGTTTAAATGTAAGTTTGGTTTAATTGTCAAAAACATTTCTATTTCAAGCTATTCAGTTTATTCAAACAATTCATTTTAGCATAAGTATGCTGTTAGTTCTACTTAACCCATAGATAGGACCCTATCAGGTGCTACCATTCCGGGCCAGAGTGGACCTGGGAGCAAGGGCAATGAAGGGGTACTCCGCATTCCCCAAAGCTCCAGCACTGCTGGAACCTCACCATCAGATTGTTTAGTGTCATATCCAGGACACTCGTTGGAGGGGGGTCTTACCCCTCTGCAGAGGTGCAGTCAGTGTATTCTACAGCCCCAGCTGACTGGGCAATATACAGAGTTAAATGTCAAACAGTTTTATTTCAAATAATTCAGTTTAGCATAAGTACACAGTTTAGACGTCAAAAACAGTTCTATTTCGAGCAATTCAGTTCATCACTAGTACACAGTTCCAATGTCAAAACAGTTCTATTTTAAACAATTCAGTTTAGCATAAATATGCAGTTTAAATGCAAAAATCAGTATAGTGAAAGAAGCACGGTTTAGTTCTATTTAACCCATAGATAGGACCCTTATCAGGTGCTACCACTCCGGGCCAGAGTGGACCTGGGAGCGATGGCAATGAAAGGGTACTCCGCATTCCCCAAAGCTCCAGCACTGCTGGAACCTCACCATCAGATTGTTTAGTGTCATATCCAGGACACTCATTGGGGGGGTCTTACCCCTCTGCAGAGGTGCAGTCGGTGTATTCTACAGCCCCAGCCAACTGGGCAATACACAGTAGATGATTGCATCAGAATCACATCATATATTCTAAAAATAATTACTTGTAATTGTGGAGCCGAAAATTCCTGACCCCTGTATGAGGTTATAAATCAGGCATTATGTTTTGTGTTTGTTTATTTGTTTCTTTGCTTAATGGCACATCAACCTTCGAAGGTTATTTAATGCTAAAGCCTTCCATCTAGAAGTGTTGTATAGCCATATACATATACAAATATAAGCGGAAATATAGTCAACAATAACTTCAATGAATGAACGAACACACTTAATATAAGAATATATCTCTCACACTTTATTCTCCAAAGGGTTGATGTTTCTTGTGTGTGAGAGGTGAGTTGGAGATGGGGACAGACTGCTAAATATTGACCCAAAGTTCTTCTGACCATAGCAGCACTTCTTTCACATTCTGGCTGGGCTGCTCAACTGTGGGTCACTGAAGGCCCAAACCCTCTGTCTGGAGCTGGTTCTCACTATGCTGGCATCCCATCTCCAACTGACCCAAACAGTCTCAGGCACCTGGTTATATAATTGTCTCATGCCCACCTGCTTCCGCTGTCCCTCCGCTTATTTACATAGGTGCATCTCTTGATTGACGGCTCAGTCGAGGGTCAATATGTTACAGAAGAACAGTAGTGGTACTATTTAACCCATAGCTGGTTCATACCTTCTCTTAAGGGCATTAGTCCAAAAGTGAACGTAATAGCGCGACTGGAGTGTGAACTTGATTCTGCAATTCAGTGCTTTAACTGTTACAACACGAGGACACCTCCAAATCAGGCATTAGCAACCTTTTTTGAGAAGTGGGCCACACAAGGAGACATGGCTCATCAGAAAGACTGCATTATTAAAAAAAATTCAAGTTTTAACGTTGAAGGTGCCGCAATTATTTTCACTACAGAAAACCATACATGTAAGCATTTGCCTTGGAGATCAGGAAAAATTAATTTTTTTTTCTCTTCAGTAAAAAGATCATTTCTATAAAAACATTGAAATCTTTGTATAACATTTTCACTGAGATCAATATGATTAAAACACTGCGACTGTGATACGTCATGGAATTATTAAAATGAAAAAAATAAATGCTTGAAAAATCAATGTATTTAGTATGAATATGATCCATGTATTGGATAAAAAAATTGAATATTTTCATAATCGGTGAATCAAAATTTTATAAGAACTATTTTTGTTGAATAACAAGAGCCTATTTAACAATCTGACAACTGAATAATTTCATTTGTCACATTTAAATTGAAAGGGAACATTAATAAAATACACAGTAAAAATATAAAAGCGGAGAAATTGGATTTAAATTCATTCATTTGACTCTACAAAAAAGTGAACAAGTGATAAACAAAATTTTAATAAATGTTATTTTTCTCCTGAAATTACGAGGATCATTAAATAAGTTTCCAGACTTTTTTCGTATGGGTACTTTTATTGATAGTACACACATGAAACTCTAGTCCCCTTCGAAGTAGTCTCCTCCAGCTGCAATGCACTTGTTGTACCGTTCCAACAACTTCTGGGAGGACCCATGGAAGTCCTCTTGTGTGAGCGTGTCCATGACCTTCGTCACAGCCTCTTTCATCTCCTCAATTGTATCATAACGACAGTCTCTGAGCTTAGGGAATAACCAAAAGTCACAGGGAGCAAGGTCTGGACTATAGGGAGGCTGAGGAGCTGTCTTGATGCCCATCTTGGTCAAATAGTCTGTGACAAGGATGGAGTTGTGGACTGGTGCATTGTCCAGGTGGAAATGCCACTGACCTGATTTGAAGAGTGCTGGCCTCTTCCGACGGAATCTCTTCCTGAACTCCCTTAGAACCTCAACATAATAACCCTAGCCCTAACCCTTTGGCCAATCAATTCTGGTGTATTGACTTCCTTACTCCTCCCACACCTCTCATCATCCCTCACAGACTCCCTGCCTTCCTTGAATCTCTTATGCCACTCAAAAACTGATGCTCAATTTATGCAAGATGGTGGAAAAGCTGTCTAAAGCATTCCATACGTTTCTGTGGCATTTTTTCCAAGTTTAAAACAGAATTTTATTACATATCGTTCTCCTAAAGTGTCCTCACGTCCAGATTGCATTTTTGAAATTCACCAGCTGTAACAATCAGGCTTTAGTAGGGTGTATTCCAATTGCTGCTGTAGCTGTTCATTTGAAGCTGAAATCATAAAAATTGGTCAGTCATCTCATAAGATGTATAGCAATAACATAGTGAATTTTCAAGAGTCTACGACAATTCTAAATGCCTGTACAAAAAATGTCTGGAAACTTATTAAATTCACCACGTAAGTGGTTTGGTTTTGGTTTCATTGTTTCTTTGTAGGTTATTTAATGCCAAAGCCATTCTTCAAGAAGAACAGTTGAGGTACTATTTAACCCATAGCTGGGAGGGATAAGGAGGTTCATATGTTTCCCAAGAGTATTTGTCCTAAAGTGAATGTAATAGCGCAACTGGATTTTGAAATCGCATACTACGATTCCGAAGTCCATCGCTTTAACCATTACATCGCGAGGACCCCCTCCCCGAAATTTAGTGGGCAATCAAAGCTGAAATAATAATTAAGCAAAATAAGCAAAAGAGAAGTATAGGTGGGGCACCACGGGATTTTTTACTGTGATGATATTATCCCTTGCAGTGACCAGATCATATTTGCAGTAGAACCAAGTATGTTGGCCAACCATAGACAAGGGTAACCCAAAAGATCCCTTGTTATTACCAACTACATCAAGGTATAGGGGAGGGTGCTACTCCTTTCCCTGGATTGCTCCACTTACCCTTGATCCATACCTTATAATACTGAGTTAAGCAAGGAGGCATCTAGTACCATTTTGTGAGTCTTGTCTTCTGCAGGTCCAGCTGATTGGGCCAAAAATGATTACTACTGAATTAGATAGGAATACTTGATAAATCGAATTACTAATTCAATTTATCAAGTATTCTTGTCTAATTCAATCGTAATCAAAGAACTTTAAATATCAAATCGTTCTATTTGGCCAATTGATAGGACTCTATTGGGTGCAACCACTCCGGGTCAGAGTGGATCTGGGAGCGATAGCAATGAATGTGTACTCCACATTCTCAAAGCATCAGCACTACTGGAGCCTCACCATCAAATTGTTTAATGTCATATACAAGACTCTCTTTGGGTGAGTCTTACCCCTCTGCAGAGATGTAGTCAGTGTATTCTAGTACCCCAGCCAAGTGGGCCGAATAGGATTAATAATTCCAAACCTGGTAATTCGCCAGATGAGTTAATACTCGATTATTTCAAAACAATAAGGTACAGAATGCTTTGACTCAATTCGATCACTTGCTTTTTAATGTGACTATTGGCTATATATATATATATATATATATATATATATATATATATATATATAAATGATTTTGGAATGATAGAAATAAAAGTTATCTTAATTTTGTTTTCATCTGAGAAGGAAGTGTTAAATATTAATATTTAAAACCATTTAACTATGTGAAAACAAATAAGCTCTGACTCAATTAAAAATAAAGTTACCTAAAAACTATTCACTTAAAATAATATATGTATGAACACGATTTGGCATCAGATAATTATCAAAGGTTGATATGCCATTAAATCAAATAATTGAATCTATTTTATACATACAAAATAAAGAAATGGATATTTTAACAATTTGACAATTGTGTCACAAAATTAAAAGAATTAACTTTAAATCCTAGAATGAGGGGCCACCATTATTGAACTGTGTTTATGGCATCAAGTCGCTATAATCTGATCTGGCAGGCTATTTAAAAAGCCCTATAGGCTACAGTTTGCCTATGACTGTAACGAAGGGTAGTAAAATTTTGAGTTACCTCCCTTGGAACCAGCTTTTCTCTAAAGCCATATAAAGGATAAATGAAATGTATATTTACCTGTAGCGGTATCTGTATTGACAAAAGTAACCTGGAGGTAGCAGTTGTTGCAGTCAATGTCAGGGATCTTGACAGTTATGTAGTAGGTGCTTCCGCGGCATTCTCCAATGATCCCAGCATCTGTCTACAAAGAAGATAAGCTAATAATTTGTCATATTTTTTTAAAATGTGGAAAAAAAAAAACAACATAAAAAATCCTAAAAACTATTAACATACACAAAAACAAATGGTTAGAAATATGGAATCTCCAGTCTATATTGACAGGTTTTGTTTAGTTTCTTTGTTTAATGGCATATCAGCCTTTATGAGTTATTTAATGCCAAAACCATTCTTCCAGAAGAATAGCAATGGTGTTATTTAACCAATAGCTAGGGAAGATAAGTGGGTTCATGCCTTTCCTAAGAGTATCAGTCCAAATCTGAATGTAATCATACGACTGGAGTTTGACTTCACTGACCACAATGTCTCAGTCCAGCACGTTAACCACTATGGGTCTCCCCTTCTTTTCATGACTTGTTCTGGTTTCTTTGTTTAATGGTACATCAACCTATGTGGGATATTCAATGCTAAATCTATCCTTATATTTACCCAACTCCTCTTTCACAGGCAGGATGTGACACAAGGTCAATTTATAAGTGGAATAAATTTGAATAGACTGAGATAGATATGGTGGTTTGGTTTCTTTGTTTAATGGCACATCAACCTATGTGGGGTATTCAATGCTAAATCTATCCTTATATTTACCCAACTCCTCTTTCACAAGCCGGATGTGACACAAGGTCAATTTATAAGTGGAATAAATTTGAATAGACTGAGATAGATATGGTGGTTTGGTTTCTTTGTTTAATGGCACATCAACCTATGTGGGGTATTCAATACCAAATTTATACTTGTAGAGGAACAGCAATGATACTATTTAACCTATAGCTGTGAAGATAAGGGGGTTTGTACCTTCTCCCAAGGGTATTAGTCCAAAAGTGAAAGAAATGATGTGACTGGAATTTGAACATGCATACTTTGATTAGTTTAGTTTAGTTTCTTCGTTTAATGGCGTATCAGCATTTATGAGTTATTTAATGCCAAAACCATTCTTCTAGAAGAATAGCAATGGTGTTATTTAACCAATAGCAGGAGGGGATAAGTGGGTTCATACCTTTCCTAAGAGTATTAGTCCAAATTTGAATGTAATTATATGACTGGAATTTGAACCCACTGACTACGATGTCTCAGTTTAATGGCATATCATCATTTATGAGTTATTTAATGCCAAAACCATTCTTCTAGAAGAATAGCAATGGTGTTATTTAACCAATAGCAGGAGGGGATAAGTGGGTTCATGCCTTTCCTAAGAGTATTAGTCCAAATCTGAATGTAATCATATGACTGGAGTTCAAACCCACTGACTATGATGTCTCAGTCCAGCACGTTAACCACTATGGGTTTCCCCCTCTCTTCATGACTTTGCAGGGTACACAGTCAGCATATTTCAAGCTCCGCTGATAGGTGGACATTCATGTTGTGTTAGAGGAATGTACAATATTTGTACAAAAAAGTACTTCCCAATCAATTTTAAAAAAATAAAAAGCTGATTTTCTTCTAAAATAAAGACATCAAATTTTATTTTTTTTTAGCAGAATATTATACCATCAAAATGGATATTATTAGGTAGCATTTATTATCAAACTCCACAGCATTGTATTAACCAATCCTTCAATACAAGCAGGATGCAACAAAAGGTCCATTTCTTTAAGCAGAGTGAAATAAATTTGAAATCAGTTTTCTTTCTCCTAGATTGGTTGCCATACCAAGGTTAAAGAGCTCAGTCTATCCTATGATTTACCCATAGCTGGAGGGAGAATAGTTAGATTCATGCCTTTCCCAAGGGTATTAGTGTTATGTGAAATGCAAACAGATCTGCCCAGGATTTGAACTTGGGTTGCTGTATCCATTTCAATTGATGATTGCCATTACAGCAGACGGGTGCTTCTTCTACTGCATTCAAATTTTCCAAAAATATAAATAAGTGCAAAAATAAGTACACCCTAATAAACTCTATATCATTATCATGTCACACCGCCAGTGCAGATCTACCTGACCCTCTCCCTCCAGTCTTCACTAGCATCCATCGCTTCCGGTAGGTCTTCAAGGCTACATCATTTATTAGCACAGAGCAGTTGTATGTAGGTTCTAACTGGTTGTCCTGCCTTTGTTTGTCCATGTGAAGGGGTCCATAGGAGCATATCACTTATGAGTTCGTCCCTACTTCTCCAGCAGTGTCCCACATGTCTGGTTTGTCTAACTTGGATAGTTTTCGTGATGGGTGGTAGGTGGCCGTACAGCTGCTGCTTTGTGGGGTGTTGCCTCCAGGACTTATTCAATATTGCTTGCAGTATTTTACTGTAGTTGCTGCCAAGCTTTTTCTCCATACGTTTAGTTAGCGTCAATGTAGTGCATCCATACAGCAGTATCAATATGACCACTACTTGGAAAAAACTGTGTTTCAATTTATTGGTCAGGTCTGACTTCCATATGACTAATAGCCTATCGATGGCTGTCCATGCCTTTGCTAGTCACGTGTTGATGTCTGTCTTGGTTGATGAAACACTACTTCCTAGGTAGGTAAACTTTTTTGAACCAAAATTGATTTTTTATGGGATTTCAATGCTATCGAGTTTGGTGTAAAATTGCACACAATAATATTGAGATTAATAATACAGGTATACCTTATCCTATAATTGTAATTTGTTCCAGGAGAGGCGACTGAAGTAAAAAAAATGACATAAGTCAAATTTAGTTGTCTCTGAATTAACTTGTCACGAGGCTAAACCACAAATAACCATTCCCAGTTTTGTATTTTATTTATAAATGCACTTTTAATAATTTGTGATCAATAAGAATCTATTTTAAGTTTACAAAGAAATAAATTTTAGTTTTTAATATAGTACAGAAAAGAAGTAATCTAAATCTACAAATACATGTACGTACATACTTGTAAATGTAGATGTTTACAATTTGGCAATCTTTACAGTACATCACGGACTCTATTTGTGAATGTGGTTTTCTCTAAGACATTATAAAATAAAATGATTTTGTAAGGTTAAATAACAAATACGGTAATTAAAATTATTTTGCAATAGTAGAAAATAAACGAATTTATGTTGTTATCGGAACGTACAATATTGTCGCAAAAATGTAGTTCCCATTGTTAAATTTACCAATATTTTCATTCAATTTGTTTATTTACATTTATTGTACAGTAACAGGATTTTATATGCTTTTAATGCTTTTTGAGTGACATTACGACTTCTATATTTGTGGCGGACAGACCTAAAATTGAATAAAATTACTTAAACTTGATTTTTATTTTTTTCATATATTTTTTTGACAAATGATGTATAATCAAGAACGACTTAACTTGAAACAACGTAACCTGAGGTATACCTGTATAGTGCTCAGCCCAAAGTATTGGGCTTATGTATTCAAAGGGTTATTAAATAAGGAAATTATATATTTACTTTTTTTTTTTCTTAAATTCTTCAGGGATTTTTACAGAATTTTTAAAATGATCCAAAGTAAAAGCACTGATGTCATTTGTAAGTGACACGTACATTTTAGAATATGTTGATAAAATTTGATGAAGAGATAATGTTTTCTTGCGTTTTAAATTTGATTGGTTGGTTGGTTTGGTTTGTTGGGTTTATGGCATATCAACCTTTGTAGGTTATTTAACGCCAAATACATTTTTATGTAAATAATCTGTTCTTTTTAAAACAATTCAGTTTAGCGTACGTACACAGTTTAATGGTCAAAAACATTTCTATTTCAAACTATTCAAGCAGTTATATGTAACAATTCAGTTAAGTGTAAATACAGTTTCAATGTCAAAAAACAGTTCTATTTCAAATAATTCAGTTTAGCATAAGCACGCAGTTTAAATATAAGTACGGTTTAATTGTCAAAAACATTTCTATTTCAAGCTATTCAGTTTATTCAAACAATTCAGTTTAGCATAAGAATGCTGTTAGTCTATTTAACCCATAGATAGGGCCCTATCAGGCGCTACCACTCCAGGCCTGAGTGGACCTGGGAGCAATGGCAATAAAGGGGTACTCTGCATTCCCCAAAGCTCCAGCACAGCTGGAACCTCATCATCAGACTGTTTAGTGTCATATCCAGGACACTCGTTAGGGGAGTCAGTGTATTCTACAGTCCCAGCCGACTGGGCAATTTAAATTTGAAAAATACAAAAAAGAAAATGATAAATACTCACTTTACAATAGGTTCCGATGGTGGATGCTTCATTGTTGTGGGGAATTTGATCAAGTAGAATACAGTAGGTGCTATTATTTCCATATTGGTGCAAGGAAATACGGAATGGTGAGTCTGTAATGAAAGAAGGAAAAGAAAAGAATCTATTTTAATCTTCCATTCCATCTTCCTCAATGTTAAACAGATGTATGATATTGACTGGTATGGTTAGTTCTATATAATACGCATCCCTAAATTTTGGCTATGAAATTCTGAAAAAAAAAAAAAAAATCTTTGGTTTAAAATGTGCATGCCTTTTTGGAATTTGTAGCAGTAAAATTTAAGGGTAAATCTTTAATTTATAAGTAGATTTAATTAATAAATCATCATCCTCATCATGTCATGCCACCAGCACAGATATCCCTGATCCTCTCTCCCCACTTCTCCCTATCGTTCATCGCCTCTGGTAGGTCCTCAGGGCTACATCCTGTATCCTCACAGAGTTGCTGTATGTAGGTTCGAGCTGGTCATCTTGCTTTTGCTTGGCCATATGTGGGGGTCCATAGGAGTATATCACTTAATCAATAAATAATTTTGATTAATAAAGTAAATTTAATTAGTTTAAAAGTTCAACCTTTTGTTCAACCTTTTTTCTTGTTTGTAGTGACACTCGAGAGCACTAAATCTTTTGATTCTCACTCACCATCCATCCCTATCATCTATCACTTCAGTGTCTGCACAGAGCCGATGTAAGTCAGCCAAAACTGGTGCGGCCATGTGTAGGAGTCCATAGGGGAACATCATTTATGAATTTGTCCTTACTTCTCTAACACAGTCCAGCATGTCTTACTTGGATGGTTTGTGAGATGAGAGGCAAATGGCTGCAAAGCTACAGTTTCATTGGGTGCTGCTTCCAGGATTTGTTCACAACAGCATGTAGCATTCTTGTGTAGTTCCCATCTAGTTTTTCCTCAAAGCATTTCATTAGAGTCCAACAACCATACAGTAGTACTGACTTGGCTACAGTTTAGAAGAAATCCTGTTTTATTTCATTAGAGAGATCAGATTTTCATATAACTGTCAACTTGCTAATAGCTGTCTATATCCTCGCTATGTGTATGTTAACATTGCTTTCAGTAGATGAGATATTGCTACTGAGGTATATGTGAACTAGTCGATTAAAGGTATTAAGACTGAAGTTATGTTAATCGTGACAGAAATGAACAATGAATGAAATATTCATTTCTTGCAATTTTGAATTAAAAAGCTCTCTGTTTTTCATTGAGAAACTTCTTAATGTTAACAGACTTTTTGATTGATTGATTTTAATGGCATGTCAACTTGTCGATGGTTATTTTAAACTGAGAGGTGAAGGAAATGCATTCATTATATGTTCATATTTACAATTTGTGAGTAGTGGTTTCTTAAGAGTTTTTTTATTTGCACACAGTTATATCGTTTCAAGTATTCCTATCTAATACAAATAATTTACACACAGTTATATGGTTTCAAGTATTCCTATCTAATACAAAAAGTTTGAACGCAGTTGTATGGTTTCAAGTATTCCTATTTAATACAAATAATTTGCTCTCAGTTATATGGTATCAAGTATTCCTATCTAATACAAAAAGTTTGAACGCAGTTGTATGGTTTCAAGTATTCCTATCTAATACAAATAATTTGCTCTCAGTTATATGGTTTCAAGTATTCCTATCTAATACAAATAATTTGCTCTCAGTTATATGGTTTCAAGTATTCCTATCTAATACAAAAAGTTTGAACGCAGTTGTATGGTTTCAAGTATTCCTATCTAATACAAAAAGTTTGAACGCAGTTGTATGGTTTCAAGTATTCCTATCTAATACAAATAATTTGCTCTCAGTTATATGGTTTCAAGTATTCCTATCTAATACAAAAAGTTTGAACGCAGTTGTATGGTTTCAAGTATTCCTATCTAATACAAATAATTTGCTCTCAGTTATATGGTTTCAAGTATTCCTATCTAATACAAAAAGTTTGAACGCAGTTGTATGGTTTCAAGTATTCTTATCAAATACAAATAATTTGCACAAAGGTGTATGGTTTCAAGCATTCCTATAAAATACAGATAATTATATGGTTTCAAGTATTTCTATCTAATAAAAATAATTACATAGTGTTAAGCAATAATTTTTAATTAATAATAATAATTTGTTGTTTGCAGAGTTTCAATCAAGTAATGATAATAATCCTTAGTAAACAAATAAAACTTGTCATGCCATCGGCACGGATATCCCTGACCCTTTCTCGCCACCTCTCCCTATCATTCATCGCTTCCGGCAGGTCCTCAGGGCTACACTCTGTATCCTCACAGAGCTGCTGTATATAGGTTCCAGCTGGTCATCCTACTTTTGCTCAGCCATGTGAAGGGGTCCATAGTAGTACATCTTATGGGCTTGTCCCTACTTCTCCAGCAGTGTCCTGCATGTCTGGTTTGTCTAATTTGGATAGTTTTGGTGATGGGTGGTAGGTGGCCGTACAGCTGCTGCTTTGTTGGGTGTTGCCTCCAGGACTTGTTCAATATTGCTTGCAGCATTCTTGTGTAGTTGCCGTCAAGTTTTTCTCCAGCTGTTTAGTTAGCGTCCATGTAGTGCTGCTTGGAATAAACTGCGTTTCATTTTATCGGTCAGGTCTGACTTCCATATGACCTATTGATAGCTGTCAATGCCTTTGTTATCATATTTACCCGACCCCTCTGCTCGGGCAGGATATGACACAAGGTCAATTTTTTAAGCGGAGTTTAACAGGTTTGAATTCAGAGTTTTCCTTCTCTTAGACTAGTTGTCCCACCATGGCTGAAGAACATAGTCTTCCCTACTATTTACCCATAGCTGGAGGGAGAATAATTGGATTCATACCTTTCCCAAGGGTATTAGTGCTATGTGAAATGCAATCAGTCTCGTCCAGGATTTGAACTCGTGTCGCCGTGTCGATTCCCTACGACGATAACCATTACACCATGGGCACCTCCTTTGTTATTCACATGTCGAAAACTTTAAGTAACAATTCTTAATTCAAATGTATTCCTATCTAATCCTGTTATATACAAGTGTGTGGTCGCAAGAAAAATAAGACTGACGAGAAGATTTAGATTATTTTGTTTATTGAATAAATAAAATAAACAAGCGGATGAAATATCTGGCTGGCTGATGGGGGGAGGGTTGTCTATTCGGCAACAAGCGGTTGCTTTGATCTGGTTGGATGGTGTTGTCGGGTGACGCTCTTAAGACGGGAGACGATTCAACCCCATGTGACCTCTGCTTGGCCTATTTAGATGTTACCAACTTCAAACACCGGCTCCAGAAAATACTACTTGTGGAAAAAAAATGATTGGTTGAAAAATAGACCTTTTTTTTTATAACTGAGAATTTTCTGGGGATTCTGGATAGACTGGACCCCCGCATATGGCCAAGCAAAAGCAGGACGACCAGCTCGAACATACATACAGCAGCTATGTGAGGATATGGGATGTAGCCCTGAAGACCTGCCAAAAGCGATGAATGACAGGGAGAAGTGGCGAGAGAGGGTCAGGGATATCTGTGCTAGTGGCACGACATGATGATGATGATGATGATGATGTGCTGAGCCTATGCACAGAAGCCATGATTTTCTCAGTTTGACACTGGCCGTTGTTGGGTCACTATCCGGTAGCTGTTATTTTCTTCTATAGTGTCAATGTCTGTCGGTCTGTGTTTTGTGTGTTTTAATAGTTAGGTGTGTGAAGAGTTAAGTGGGTGAATCAGAAGAGATTTGATGTATTTTACTATAACAATCCTAATGATTTTTAAACAGATCTATTTGACATTTAGATGGGACCTGAACAGGTATAACCACTCTAGGTCAGAGTGAACCAGGGAGTAATGGCAATGAAGGGGTTACGCCATACTCACCAGATCTCCAGAAGTAGAGCCTCTGCTGCAGATACAGTTTAATGTCATATCCATGACATTCCATATGATCAAGAGCCTACTGATAGCTGTCCATGCTTTCGTTAGTCGTGTGTCGATGTCTTTTTCGGCTGATGAGATGCTAAAAAAAGTAAACTTGGCGACCGTAGTCGAGGGCGAGCCAAAGGCTCTCTTTTCAATAACTACTACACCAAGGTGTAGGGGAGGGTGCTACACCATTCCCTGGATTGCTCTACTTTACCCTCGATATGTACCTTATGATGCTGAGTGTTAAGCAAGGAGGTATCAAGTACTATTTTTAAAGTCTTTGGTATGACTCGACCTGGGATTGAACCCAGGTAGTGAGCTTGAATATCCTTAGCTTAAAGATGTAGTGGTCTATGAGATGTGCCAATATGTTTAGCTTTGTTGGCAGTTAAACTTGGAGTCATAGGTGACATAAGATGAGGCCAAAGAAATCAAACAAGATTCCATTTTGGAATATAAAACGAGATGAATATAATGAAAAAGTCAAAATACTTACTTTTATGATATTCCGTTTCTTCGAATCTAATTGTGTAAGGTCCAGGATTTAACATTGTATAAGGCTCTTGTCCAGGAGGGCTTGGCTTCACATCACATTGTCGATCGCTCGTTGATCCAGGAGGCTAGATGAGATTAGAAAGAGAAATTAATCATTTCAAACATTCAACTTTAACAAAATGCAAAGAGAAATCTATAACAGATTATTTTCATGGATTTTACAAGCTTACAAATTGGTTAAGCTCAGCTCGTATAAGGCAGTATTTGTTTTTGTATCATAGTAAAAAGGGTTCTGAATTTGATAGCAGGAAATTTAAGATGAAATCTGTTGTGGGAATTCAAATACCATAATTTGTTGTGTGAAATACTAATTCAAGTATGAGGGCAAGTCAAAAAATAATGCTTTATTTTTAGTTCAGGAATAATTACTTTCACAGGAACATGTATAATACATCAAAATGAAGCTGGTCCTCGGTGGATCATATAATAGTTATCATTTCTTCAGCCCCATGAAAGAGAGTTGAAGAGACTAACATTATGCCAGTGACGAGAAAGTGAAAACTGTAATGAGGAAGTGGCTCAAAGAACAGTCAACAAAATTTTACAAGGCAGGGATACATGCTCTCATTCAAAGGTGGAACACTGTTATTGAGAGAAATGGTGACTATGTTGAGAAGTAGGGATATGATCCACAGTGGACCAAGTTCATTCTAGAAACAACAAAATTTTACAAGGCCGGGATACATGCTCTCATTCAAAGGTGGAACACTGCTATTGAGAGAAATGGTGACTATGTTAAGAGGTAGGGATATGATCCACAGAGGACCAAGTTCATTCTAGAAATGCATTATCAACGACTTTGCTCACTGCATTTAAATTGCCTTCAACTGAATGGTGAACATCTGAAGCATTTACTTTAGGGTTCTTCTTGATACTTTTAGTTCATGTTGAATTATTCATGGCCAAATTCAGAATTTAATAAAAAGAGGTTAGGTTTGGTTTCTTTGTTTTAATGGCATATCAACCTTTGTGGGTTATTTAATGCCAAAGCTATTCTTCAAGAAGAACAATAGCGGTACTATTTAACCCATAGCTGGAGGAAAAGGCAGTTTTTAACTTTCTCAAGTAAAGTCTCAAAATCGATGACTTTAGGCCCATGGGAAGCAATGAAGTGAGACGTGGGCGTAACCATAGTTAACGAAAAAGAGGAATTGCTGCAGGTCACGTGAGAGTTGTAGACTATGTAAGTTCCCGAATTTCAGCTGAAGTCAGTTGTTCACTGGCTCTTCTGTCTCCTGACAACTCCTTCGTGTGCATGAACTCTCTGCGGTTGCTTTTCTGCTCCACACAAGTATCATTGCCAAAAATAACAATATAATCTTATATTTTTATATACATATATGTTCCTCGTTGTTAATAATGACACAGTATACAACAAATGGAGTAGCGCCCTCCCTTACACCTCAGTGTAGTAGCTACTGAAAAGAGAGCCTTTTGGTCACCCTCGACTACAGTCACCGACTTTACTTACTTTTACATTCCTCTTGCTACATGAATTCATCTAAATATTAAAGTAATAAGCTTTTATTTACTTTTGAATGCAAATTAAAAATAGAAGTAGCTGAAAACCTACTCCTAAAGGCAGGATTTTAAATTATATAAAATAAATTTGATTATAAATTCATCTGTTCAATATTTTATTGCAGCAATGAAAAACACAATGTGAGGACTTAAAGTTAACAAACATCATTGAGTGGGTAATGATTATGGTCCTCCTTACTCATACTATGAATATAAATACAACACAATGTACAAGGGCGAGTCAAAAGTTTTGCAATATTTTAGTAATGCGAGGCAAAATTCTGCAGCTATGGATGTTTTTGCTGATGTCGTTTTGGTAATAACTCGCACTGGACTGTGAGATGCCAAATTCGCCAGGTACTCTTTGAGCACTACTTACTAGATTTGCCTCAATGTTTGGAGCAAGGTCACAAAATCTATGACTTTAGGCCCACCTGACCTTGTTTGATTTCCAAAGATCTACTTACTGTACTGTAATCAACTGTGCCTTGGCGGCTTCTGCTGCGTTATGGCTCTCTTTGAACTCATAAAGCATAAGTTCTCAAATTAGACTATGTTGCACATTCATTTTAAAGTCACACACAGAGTGAAGCAATGCACAATGTGTTAGCACACCTACTACCACTATACTACCAATCACAGCAAGTACCTCCCATGGGTTGAACTGTTTTGGTAACATGATATACATGCTATAAACAAGCACATACCAAAACACTGCAAAACTTTTGTTGACCTTTGTATAAACTGATTCTGACTATAAATTTATCAGTTCCACTTTTTATTGCAGCAATGAAAACACAGAATAAAGTTTGGTTTTGGTTTTGTTTTGTTTTATGGCATATCAACCATTGTAGGTTATTTAAAGCCAAATCCATTTTTATACATCTAAACAGTTCTATTTTAAACAATTCAGTTTAGCATAAGTACGCAGTTTAAATGTCAAAACAGTTCTATTTCAAACAATTCAGTTTAGCATAAGCATACAGCTTAGTTTTATTTAACCCATAGATAGGACCCTATCAGGTGCTACTACTCTGGGCCAGAGTGGACTTGGGAGAGATAGCAATAAAGGGGTACTCCGTATTTCCCAAAGGTCCAGCATTACTGAAACCTCACTATCAGATTGTTTAGTGTCATATCCAGGACACTCGTTGGGGGAGTCTTACTCCTGTGCAGAGATGCAGTTGGTGTATTCTACAGCCTCTGTCGGCTGGACCGGCAGAATAATATAGAGTCATGAAACATACATTATAGTAGCAACAGCAGCTGCAGCCTGGAGATAAAAAAGAAAAAAAAAAAAAGAAAAGAAAAAAAAGGTCCTAAGTATGACCTCATTCTTCTCTTCATTTCCTTTCTTTTTTTTAGTTTTGATATCCGCCAGATGAAAAGCTGCTGGGCTCCTACACACACACACATCATCATGTCGTGCCGCCAGCACGGATATTCCTAACCCTCTCTCGCCACTCCTCCTTATCATTCATCGCTTCTGGCAGGTCCTCAGGGCTACATCCTGTATCCTCACACAGCTGCTGTATGTAGGTTCGAACTGGTTGCCCTGCCTTTGCTCGGCCATGTGAAGGGGTCCATAGAAGAACCTAAGTCACACTAAATTAACCACGTTTCATCCAAGCATCACACACATACCTAAAGGTAAGTAAGTAAACTTGGCGTCCTTAGTCAAGGGCGACCAGAAGGCTCCCTTTCAATAGCTACCACACCAAGGTGTAGGGGAGGGTGCTACTCCTTTCCCTGTATTGCTCCACTTTACCCTTGATATGTACCTTATATTGCTGAGTGTTAAGCAAGGAGGTATCAAGTACCATTTTTAAAGTCTTTAGTATGACGCAACCTGGGATTGAACCCAGGTCTTCCAGATCATTGGCGAACACTCTACCCGCAAGGGCAATTTACTTATTTTGTTCAATAGATATCTGTGTGGGTTAATCAATTTTGTCATTATTACTTTGTGCATGTTACTGTTCATATTATTTTTAACTCGGGTAAAGTTTAAACTATCTTAGGTAATTTAATCAAAGGCCATAATAATCCGTTATAAAACTTTCTTTTACATCAGCAACATGTTTAAACCACAATATTGTAAAAAAAAAATTCATGAAAATAGCACTAAACTATGTTTGTGTGAGGACTTAAACTTATAAACATCATTGAGAGGTAAATGTTTTTGGGTCCCTTTACTCATACTACAAATGTAAATACAACAAATGATTAAAAAAAAAAAAAAATTCTTGATTTTATGGTGACTGAAATAAAGTCATAGAAGTTGTCTAAATTTCTGAGACGAAGCTTGATGATTTTTATCATCAAGGGTTTTCGGACGATTGTCTTTATCTTTATTGTTATTTCAACAATGTTTCAGCCGATTCATCCTCTGGCCTTCTTCGGGTGTTTGTCAAACTTGGGAACCTACACGGAAGTTCAAACTACATCCTTTATTTAATCCACGGGGGTCGCCTGTTCTGATTCTGTTAGCCATAACCGGGTACAATTGTTAAGTATTCCTGTATTGTTACTTGCCTGCAGTCAGGATTGAACCTGAAACCTCCAGATGATTGTTTCCAAGTTCCGTGTACGTTCCCAAGTTTGACAAACACTTGAAGAAGGCCGGAGGACATATCGGCCGAAACAATGTGGAAATAACAATAAAGATGAAGATAATAGTTCGAAAACCCTTAATGATAATAAAAAAGTCATAGAAATTTTCACTTTAATGCCTACTTTATACAGATAAACAAAAAGATAAAGATTTGGTTTTCCTAATCTGATAGAAACAAAGTAAGGGACTAGTTGAGGTGTATACTCAAGATCTAAATCGAACCTCATGCTAAAAACTTAAAAAGTTATTCAATTTTTGAAAACTAATATACTAAAAACAGGCCTCAGTGTCACAGTAGAAAGCAGAGAAAATTTACTGATCATAGCTTTAGACTTCCATATCCATTCATCTAGGCACAGTAACTAAAGGATTATTAAAGGGCCTAGAGGACTTGGAAGTTGGCGGACGGGTAGAGACTATCTAAACGACAGGATTGCTAAGGACGGCCAGAATACTGAGACGAGTCCTGGAGATTTGAGGAGACTTGCTGTCACTCAAACTCCAGTGAAAAACCATCAGCTAATACTGATGTGAAAAACTCTAGAGGAGTAAATAATAATGATAATAAATAAATATATATATTTAATTCATGGAATTTAGACTGCGAACCCTGGGTGTCATGGAGTTTTTTGTAAAACAACAATCATCAGGCAGTTAAGAAAATGAAATAGTGACAACCAACACTGTTATAATATATATATATATATATGTTTTGTGTTCTTTGGCAGTAAGTTGCTATCTAAGCATGTTCGGTTAAAGACCACAGATTGTTGACTGTCTTCACTTGAAGATCTTGAAATGAAAACAATCTGCGGCCTTTGACTGAACATACTTATACGTATATTAGAGAGAGAGAGAGAGAGATGATTTATTTTAATAGTTTGTCAATCCGTTTAGGTTTATTTTATGCCTAGAGGTTAGGGAATTGTGTTCAGTGTACATTCATCTTTACATATTTTGTGTAATTGTTTCCTGAGGGATGATTGTCAAATAGATATAGTGAGTATATTTACCCCACCCCGACCCACAGAGAGAGAGAGAGAGATTGAGAGTAGTTTCAGGTTAATATACAATCAGTAAAATGACTGCAAGTTTCCTTAATGTCGGTCACATATACATGCCGTCAAATTAATCTAGGGACCATCTCTTTTTAAAAGTATCGAGAGAGAGAGAGAGAGAGAGAGAGAGAGAGAGAGAGAGAGAGAGAATATAATCATGTTTGAAATTCTATTCAATAATGAAGCATAATGGTTGAAAGTAATAATTTAGAAGATAAAATTTGATTTCTTTTTTCTTCCTATTTAAGGGATCTTTCAAATGCTACTAAAATCAAATTCAAGATTCTATTACTACTACTACTACAAAAACTACAAAAAAAAATCTCTTTAAAACCAACTCATTCGTTTGAGCGAGTGATTTGTCGATACTTTTTAAAGGGTCAACCAGTCAGTGTGGGTTCGAATCCAGTTAAAGGTTGTTTTCCTGTTTTTTGCGCTTATCTAACATGTAGCTATGAGCTATGACCGCGCACTTATTTGAAAAGCTGTCACCAACAGACAAAAAAGTAAGCCAGTCACATATAATGGTTTAATATATGTTTATAAAATTTATACCATTAAAAAGAGGAAGAACTGGAGAAAAAAACCTGATATAATTTTTTTTTCTTCCATCATAAAGAAACCGACTTATTTGGTTTTGAAATTTGTGTTTCAATACTAATGTCATTATTCACTCTATTTTTATTGGAAAGTCGATTTTAAAGCAGTTACGAATGGGTTATTATTATTTCTTTTTCTAATATGAAAATTTTGCACAAAAATCCCAAGTGTCAAATATTCAATATGAAAAAAAAAAAAAAAAAAAAAAATTGTGTCTGTGTGTTAAAGTAAATAATTTACTTTTACTTATGATTTACCAACTTTTAATTTGTCTTGAAGGTTTTTAGTGATAATTCTACAGGTCTACGTTTTTACTTAGATCTCTTTTTTTTTTTTTTTTTTTTTTTTTTTTTTTTAAAAAAAAGACTTAAATATTGAAATTAAAACAACGAATTAAATTTTTGCATTTTTTCAAGTAAAAATAAGAATGCTACGAGTTTTCGATGATATTTAATTATCTAACTATTATTTTATATTTACCAATTATTATTAGCGTTAATGAATGAATAAAAATATTTTTTATTGCTTGCTTGTCCTTTTTTTTTTTTCAAATTTCTAAAAGAAAACAGTCAATACAATGAAGTTAAACTAATTGAATTTAAAAGTTGTGAAGATGAATAAAAACACACATAGATTTTAATTTAACAAAAAAACGTGTTGATTTTTTTGTCTTCAGTACTGTTTATGATAAGTGGGATCAAGCACACTTCGTCTATAATGTTGCATGTGCAAGTTTACTCGATTCAAAATAGAAGATACTACTGTGATTTTAAAACCATTATATATATATATATATATATATATATATATATATATATATATATATATAACAGTGTTGATTGTCACTAAATCACTTTGTTTCATTTTCTTAACTGCCTGATGATTGTTGTTTTGCAAAAAAACTTCATGAAACCCAGGGGTCGCAGTCTAAATTCCATGAATTAAATATATATATATATATATATATGTATATATATATTTTTTTTCAGTAAGAAACAACTGAATATCATTTTTTAAAAAAGACGATACAAATCTAAATATAAAAAAAACAAACCCCCCCCCCCCCAAAAAAAACGTTCCAAACAATGAATTAAACTTAAAGGTTATAAGAAAAATTAATAAAAAAGTGTTGATTTTTAAATAAATGCTTTTTTTTTCGATTTAACAGAAAAGTATTTTTTAAAATAAGAATAAATTATCTAATTATCGATTTGAAAAAAAAAAAAAAAAACAACAAAAAACGACAGAAATCTAATATATAAAAATATCAAATTAAAAGTAATTCAACCGAAAAAAAAAATAATAAAAACATACAAAAATAAATAAAAATCAACAAAAAAAAACAAACAAACAAAAATCAACAAAAAATATATAAGAAAATTTATGAATTAACAAAAATAATATATATAATAATTTAAAAAAATCTTTTTATTTTAATTTTTGACCGATTTCTTAAAATTATTAAAAAAAGAAAAATTAATGTTAAAAATAAACAAAACCCACGCATTCATTTTCTCGAACCACTTCAATCAAAAAGTGAATCATAAAAAAAAAAAAAAAGGCATTTACAAGAGAAAGTTAAATCGAATTACCTGTCGATAGAGTGACGAGGCTGGACTTTTAGGCTTGGGACACACCATTCGGACATGAGTGGTTGTTTTGGTAATTAAACAAAAGCCCACGGCCACCAATAACAATGGTGGCACCTGCATGATGTTTGAGTGTCTGTTGCCAACAACAATGTCGGCCGATTGATTTACAATTATGTTGTTATTGTTGATGATGATGATATTGCTGATATTAATACTCATACTGATGCTGATGATGTCAAACCGGAAGTGAGAAGCAAAGCTACAACGCGCATGCTCACTGAAAAGTCATAAGCAGTCGACATTTAGGGTTGTCAGTTAATACTTTAATATTGATAATTGTCTTAAGATAAGAAATTTGATATTTACTTGAATAATTAGATTTTATGTATCATAAATACATAAGATCTAATTATTTAAATATATAGATATAGGTATGTAATCGTGGAACGATCATGTGTAAGCTAGCATTGAAGATCAATTAATTTGATGATCATAAGGTACGCCATACTGCAGGCCTTGTGTCAAATCTTGGCTATATTTATTTCTTTGTTTTTTTTAAATTTTTGCACACTGCCCTGTTTGATATGAATAAATTTTTAAACAGATCTATTTAACTCATAGATGTGACCCTAACAGTATCACAGTGGAAATAGCCTAGCTGGCTGAGGTGGCTGTAGAATACACCGACTGCATCTCTGTTCAGAGGTAAGACTCCACCCAAAAGAATGTTCTACATATGACATTAAACCATCTGATAGTGAGGCTCCAGTAATGCTGGAGCTTTGGGGGATGTGGAATACCCCTTCATTGCCATTGCTCCCGGGTCCACTCTAGTAACTGTACTTACACTAAACTGAATTGTTTAATATAGAACTGTTTTGACATTTAATTGTGTGTAAACAAAATCTGTACTTATACTAAACTGAATTAGCCGAATAAGAACTGCTTAACTAAACGGAATAACTTGAAATAGAAATGTTTTTCACAACTAAAGTGTACTTATATTTTAAACTGCGTGCTTATGCTAAACTGAATTCTTTGAAATAGAACTGATTATTTACATAAAAAATGGATTTGGCGTTAAATAACCTACAAAGGTTGATATGCCATAAAACCCAACCAACCAACCAACCAACCAACCACTCTAGTCCGGAGTGGTAACACCTGATAAGATCCTATCTATGGGTCAAATAGAACTGTTTGACGTTTAAACTGTGTGCAAACAAATGACTTATGCTAATTGAAATAAAACTGTTAGATCATTTAATTGTGTGTAAACAAATGTCTGAGGTTTAATTGAATTGTTGGTGATATATAACAATACTTGGAACTTGTAAAGTTTGTTGACTTATATTTACGAATCATATATATCTAATATAGATGTATAAACTGGATTTGGCATTAAATAACTTACAAGGGTTGATATGCCGTAGAACTAAACCAAAGCAGAGTGGGCCTGGGAATAATGTTAGTGAAGGGGTACTCTACACCCCCCAGAACTATCGAACAAGAGCGTCACTATTAGATACAGTTTAGTTTCATACTCAGGACATTATTTTTTTTGGAGGTGGGTGGTGGGTGTTACTGCTCTCCAGGGGGTAAAGTCAGAGTATTTGAAAACAGGACAGACTGTGTTGATGAGAAATTCCTTTTTTATGGAAAATATGTAATTAATTATCTGCCCTTGGCTGTAAAGGGGCCAATCAGTGCACCACCATGGATGGGGCACATTTATGACTTCTTTCGAGTTACATCACAGTATGACCATCAAGACGTTTATTCTAATCATTACAGTTCCAAGATGGGCCTCAGCAGATATATCTGGCCGCAAAGCCATAAAGTTGGCAAACCGCCCCCTTTGTATTTTTTAAATATACGTAGTGCATCAATAAGTTTCCAGACTTTTTTTGTACTGGCATTTAAAATTGTCATAGACTCTTGAAAATTCACTATGCTATTGCTATACATCTTATGAGATGACTGACCAATTTTTATGATTTTTGGTACAAATGAACAGCTACAGCAGGAATTGGAATACACCCTACTAATATATATAAGAGGTGCCTTCAATAAGTTTCCAGACTTTTTTGTACAGGCATTTAAAATTATCGTAGACTCTTGAAAATTCACTCTATTATTGCTATACATCTTATGAGGTGACTGACCAATTTTTATGATTTCAGCTTCAAATGAACAGCTACAGTAGGAATTGGAATACACCTTACCAAAGCCTGATTGTCACAGCTGGTGAATTTTAAAAATGCAATCTGGACGTGAGGATACTTTAGAAGAACGATATGCAATAAAATTCTGTTTTAAACTTGGAAAAATGATGCCACAGAAACATACGGAATGCTTCAGACTGCTTTTCGACCATTTTGCATGAATTGAGCATCAGTTTTTGAGTAGCATAAGAGATTCAAGGAAGGCAGGGAGTCTGTGAGGGATGATGAGAGGTGTGGGAGGAGTAAGGAAGTCAATATACCAGAGTTGATTGGCCAAACGGTTAGGCTTAGGGTTTGTATGTTGAGGTTTTAAGGGAGTTCAGGAAGAAATTCCTAGGGAAGAGGCCCGCACTCTTGAAATCGGGTCAGTGGCATTTCCACTAGGACAATGCACCAGTCCACAACTCTATCCTTGTCACAGACTATTTGACCAAGATGGGCATCAAGACAGTTCGTCAGCCTCCCTATAGTCAAGACCTTGCTCCCTGTGACTTTTGGTTATTCCCTATGCTCAGAGGCTGTCGTTATGAAAGAACTGAGGAGATGAAAGAGGCTGTGACGAAGGTCATTGACACGCTCACACAAGAGGACTTTCATGGGTCCTTACAGAAGTTGTTGGAACGGTACAACAATTGCATTGCAGTCGGAGGAGATTACTTTGAAGGGGACTAGAGTTTCATGTGTTTACTGTCGATAAAAGTGCCCACACGAAAAAAGTCTGGAAACTTATTTAATGATCCTCGTATGTTTGAGCAATTATATTGTTTTGAGCTCTTCATCCGAATTGAAAGCCTATTGCCCATGTGGGAAAATATATGGGGCCCAACAAAAAAGACCATAAAACAGGAAGCATGACTCAAAACAGAAAAAAAGATGTTTACCCATATGTTGATAATCCCATCATTTATTCTAGTCATAATGTTGATAATAAAATAATATTTTTTTATGAATAAGGAGACACCATACTTGCTGTCACTTGGTCCAATTTTTTTCTGGGGACAGTCTCTTTGCTTAAATTGAACTACCGTCTTTCTTTGTAGCATTGAGTACAAATTTATGTAAATTTACTACCCAAGCATTTTCCCCTTAAACTTTAATATTTTTCAAAATAGTCCTTTTTGCATTCAGTGCTAATTCCAGCGAGTTATTCATTGGTCAGAGCATCTCTGAAACTCCACTCTTTTCGTTGTGTGAAGCTGTACTGTCATATTTCTTTTAATGTTATCTATATCTTTAAATCTTGCCCTTGAGGTTAATTTTCGGTTTAGGAAACAAGAAACAGTTACTTGGAGCAAGGCGTGAGGTGAGTGTGGAGGATTTTTAGTCAAATAAACAGTTCTATTTCAAACAATTCAGTTTAGCATAAGTGCTCAGTTTCAATGTCAAAAAACAGTTCAATTTCAAACAATTCAGTTTAGCCTAAATACACAGTTTAGTTCTATTTGACCGATAGATAGGACCCTATCAAGTGCTATCACTTCGAGCCAGAGTGGATCTGGGAGCGTCTGCTGAGAAGCAATCGTAGTATTCTACTGCCCAACCGATTGGACAAGGAAGTATTCAGACTGAATACATTCTTTTTTCAAATTAGAATTGACTCATTGAGATAACATTGCTTTACTTTAAAAGTTTCTCAGCTTTGCACATATCTAGACAGCAATCTAGACGTCTAGACATCATCATTTTATTATGTAAGTTTCTCAGATTTGCGCACATCAAGACAATAATTTTGGCGTCTGGACATCATATCTATATTATAAAAGTTGCTCAGCAGTGCACACATCTAGATTTTTATAGTAAAGTGATGATGTCTAGACGTCTAGATTATTGTCTAGATGAGTGCTCAGTTGAACAATTTTTACAATAAAATCGACTGCTCTTGACACGTTGCCACTCATTTGAGAATCTGATCTCTCGGGTAAAATCAAACGGGATTTCTAGTCTAGAGGACCTGCCGGGAGTGATGTACGATAGGGACGAATGATGAGAGAGACAGCCAGGAAACTCTGTACTCTCAGCACAATTTGGGCACCTCTGGTTGTGTAATGTTATATAATTACGGAATGATTTCTTTATATCATTCATTTTTCGTTAATTATATTTTATCATTATTTGGTTGGGCTTTGAACTATTCGGCTCTTAATTCCGGTGCATAGCATTGGGTACAGTTTACGCTCGTGCGCAAAGGATATGACAATCACAATTGTCATGATAAACCCCAGATAGGAAATCAGGGTGGAGTGTGAATGACATCATGCCCGGAAGCGATGGTCCTGAGAATTTGAAGATTTTGAAAAAGAGTCAGTGGGGAGTTGACTGTGGACCATGCAAGCAGACAATTGAGCTTCTGCCATTGGGAGTTCTCTGCCATACAGTTGAGTTCCGATCATGGTGTGGAGAAATTGAGGTTCGACCATGGTGTTGAGAAGTTGGGGTCCGATCATGGTGTGGAGACGTTGGGTCCGACCATGGTGTGGAGAAATTGAGATTGGACCACGAGATGTGCAGAACGTTGGGGGTGTTGTTAGCATCGTATGATTACGAAAGACTTTTAAGAATAGTGTCATTCTCCTCGTGTCGAAGAACAGAAATCAGAAGTTTATAAAACGTTCCTACCTGAACAACGGTGTCCTGCTTGTGTATTTGTATTTGCGTGTATTACAGTTGTGACTGAGATGTTTATGGTTATACAACAGTAATGGTTAGCAAGCTAGACTAACAAACCTTCATGAGTGAGTTTGATTCTCACTGGGCGCCTCATTCACACGGCCTTGTGCCACATCTAAGCAAAAAGCTTTGTAAATTACTACTGTTAGAATAACTTGATGATGATTTGATATATTGGACGAGGCTGATTGCATTTCACATAGCACTAATGCCCTTGGGAAAGGTATGGATCTAATTATTCTCCCTCCAGTTATGGGTAAATAGTAGGGCAGACTGAGTTCTTAAGCCTTGGTAAGGCAACTAGTCTAGGAGAAGGAAAACCCTGAATTCAAACCTGTTAAACTCCGCTTAAAAATTGACCTTGTGTGATATCCTGCCCGAGTGGAGGGGTTGGTAAATATGGATATATTGTGTAGGAGTTTGGTTTGGTTTGGTTTTATGGCATATCAATTATTGTGGGTTATTTAATGCCAAATCCATTTTCATACATATAAAGTAAAAGCAAAAACTTGGTGAACCCCCAGTCGAGGGTGACCCGAAGGCTCCCTTTTTATTAACTTCTACTGTAGGTGAGGGCGGTATTCTTTTCTCTGGATTGCTTCACTTACCCTTGATCCGTACCTTATAATGCTAAGTGTGCTTAACACTCGGCATTATAAGGGACGGATCAAGGGTAAGTACCATTTTTTTACTATGTTTTTTTTATTTACAGTCCGGTTTCTTTTAGAAATTGGATGATTTTGTATGGTTAAACTTATATTGAAGAGTTCTTTTAAATCGTTTGCTTGGTAATATTTGATTTGGCTTATGTTCAGATTTCCACAATTTAATTTCATGTTTCGTTGTATATTGCTCTTGACGATCTCAACATATTTTTGTTTCTTCATTTTTTTTCTGGAGGTAGATGTGTGTAGTCTGAACCATCAGCATCCTGTCTTAAAAAAGAAAAGAAAGAAAGAAAGAAAAAAAAAGAATTTTTCCCCAAACCCCACCAAGAAAAAAAAAAAAAAAGAAGAAATTTTATATATTCTTTTTTCAAACAATTTATTTCTGAATTTGTTATACACAACAAGCCACTTTATATTAAAGCAATACTTTTTAGCATCGTAAAAAAAAACAACCACTGAGATTTTCACAATTATATATCTTATACTAATGTACCAATCAATATATCAATAATCTCATTATTTTGTTTGTTTGTTTGTTTGTTTGTGTGGAAACTGCCAGTTTTATAATCACATTGAAAAGTGTAAAAACAGTTTTTGATGAGTTCAAGGGAAATAACTCGTAACTAACTTGGCATTTTTTTTCTCTCACTCTCTTTTTTTTTAAACTTTAAAATCCATAAACGAAAAAGGACGTAACGAAAAATATCAATTCTTATTTTGAAAAAAAAAAAAAATTTTTTCATTTTTCATTATAAAGCACAAATCGTAATGCTTTATTGCAGTCAGGTTATTACAGAGCGTGTTGAAGGATCCACAGTTTTATTTATTTATTTTTAAAAATAAATGTTTGTATAATTTAATTTAAATTGTGAGTTAAACCCTTTACAATCTTTTCTTTTAAAAGTAGTAAGAGAAAAAAAGAATAAATGGCACAATTCGATTTCCGTGGTCCGGTTTGAAATAAATCTGGCGAACCAGGTGTGGTAGCACCTGATAGGGTACTTTCTATGGGTCAAATAGAACTAAAATGTGTACTTCTGCTAAACTGAGTTGCTTGAAATAGAACTGTTTTGATATTTAAATTGTGTACTTATGCTAAATTGAATTGTTATAATTAAAAGTTTGACTAAACTGAAAACCTTGAAATAGAAATATTTTTGACTATTAAACTGTGTACTTATGCTAAACAGAATTGTTTGAAATAGAACTGATAATTTGTATCAAAATGGATTTGGCATTAAATAACCTACAAAGGTTGATATGCCATAAAACCCAACGTGGGGACTTTGGTATATCACTAAAGAACAGAGTAAGGTTTTCACAGATGTTTCGATGTCCTCCCGACAGAGATGCATCGGACAGTAAGTTCATTAAAACAGACACAACACTTTGATCTTAGCCAAAAGGCCGATAAGATACTGTATTTCAAATTGGACCACAGAAACAGGATTGTGTTGAGAAAATTTGTTTACAGTATGTAGGGAGACAATTGATAATTATCTCCCATGAGGGACATGTCCCTAAGGACGCCTCGAACTCACATGGGAATCTCATATCCATCTCGGTCTCTTCTTGTCTTTGTTCTTTGAACAGTTAAGATGTACCTTTTTGTCTCTTTTTGATGAAAAGTAGAAACTATGTATTACTACTAAATAAATGATAATGTCTTTTGCCTCGACACTGAAACATAAAGCCCATATGGCTTGGGGGAGGGGGGGTAAAGAGACCGAGAAGCATTCTGGTATTCTCACGAGACGGAGGTATCCAAAGGACATGCCCTCCAAATCTAAGGGAAACAATTATTTATTGCCTAAAAATAAATACTTAAATTGTAAATTATTTCATTTCAAAAAATTGTTATTAGTTATTAGGAAAGATTTAGCAAATTTTTCATGTGTTTTTAAAATTGTTATTCTTTCTTACGGAGAATTTTTCAAAATTCTAAAATTTTTAAAATGATGTTGACTTCTTGTAAAGCAATGATCTCCAACCTTTTCTTATGCTACAAAAGCCAAATATTGCCGAGAGACTTCCCTTAAAGAATCACTGAATTTGTCAAGAGGAAAATATATAGGGGATGGCCGAAATACTTCCCAGTTTGTGCAAGTGAACTTGGGCAAATGGCAATGGTAGCTCCATCAAGCTAATATCTAATCATTTTATTTTTTCAGATACAATCAATTACAGCCATGTCCGTGTGTTTATTGTTTTAACTTCTTTTCTTTTTTAACTGGTGAATAAGTATTTACTACGCCGAGAGCTTTTTAATCCATAGAAGTATTGATTTTCTATCCGTAACAGCATCATTCTGATGTAATGTAAAACTAGCCCGAAAAGCTCTCTGTGTAGCAATTACAGATTCACAAGTCTTAAAAAAACGTTTCAATGGCAAAAGCATAGTGTGCACCAGTCCAACCAATGATCATAATTGATCTAATCAGAAAAAAGTGTTTAGACGTTAGCTAGATGGAGCTACCATAGGCACTTGCCTTTGTTCCCTTGCTCCACACAGATGACAGTTTAAAATAAGAGAGGTATTTCTGTCTTATCCTGTATATACTTACATACTTTAAAAAAAAAATTATTAAAAAACTCTACCCGTTTCTAGAAAAAAAACTCTACCCTTTTCTAGAAAAAGCTATACCCTTTTCACGAAAAAAGTACCCTTTTCTCGAAAAAAGCCAAAACAGATTGATGTGGAATCTCATAAAGAATGTGATCCTTTGTTAATTAGATAAGTGCTTGGAGATTTAATGAGGTGATTTTTCATTATTTTTTAATTATCAAATTGTGTTATTGAGGCAAGAACGGGAATGGTTTGTTGACACAATGAAATTTTTGTCAAAACTAAAATGTTTTATCAGACATTTATAATTTGCCTCAAGCTTTTCTATTAAACACTCCAAACGTTTCAGAACCCAATTTTTTTTTCATGAATCTTGAAAATTCTTTTTTTGACGAACTCCAGTTGGTGATTGATTGTAAAAAAAAAAAAAAAAAAAAAAAAGAAAAAAGAAAGAAAAGAAATTGGTATTTCTCTGAAATAATTAATCCACGATGGAAGCAAGCAACGCATTCACCAATATAGTGGCTTCTATAGAATAAACTACCCACAGAACTTACAAACTTACATACATACATACATGCATATAAATATATATATACTTACCGATATAGAGCACTCTTTATTTATAGATGTACCAAACTATATATATATATATATATATATATATATATATATATATATATATATATATATATCCTTTAAAATGAATAGGTCCACAAGGGGAGCTATTTTTAAGTTATTTATTTCTCTTTAACACGTGTTTATAGAGTTTTACACTTACGTTAGAAACACGTGTTGAAGAGAAATAAATAACTTAAAAATAGATTCCCTTGTGGACCTATTCATTTTAAAGTATCTACTTTTTTCTGTCACTGGACCAACAAAAAATTATATATATATATAACCCCCCCATTTTGTAAACTAGTAAATATAGATGTAGGTAAATATTTTTTGAGACTGATAGATAAACATTTTAAACAAGATAATATTTTACATAAGATATTTAATAGGAAAACCTTGAAAATAAGTTATTCTTGCACTAAAAATATTTCTCAAATAATAAATAGTCATAATAATGAATTAATTAATAAATTTCATAACCGAGTTAATAAAGAATAGAATGTAATTGTAAATCCCGTAGTGATTGTCCAATGAATGGTTTGCGTAATTTAGATAATGTAGTATATCAAGCTATTATTAATCCAAAAGAGGACATAAGTGATAAGAAATATTATATTGGCGTTTCATCTGCTAATTTTAAAATTAGGTATGGAAATCATAAATTTTCCTTCTCCCATGAGCATAAAAAAAAATCAAACTGCTCTATCAAAACATTATTGGGGAATAAAAAGTAAAGGGTTAACCCCTGACATTCAATGGTCCATATTGAAAAGATCTAATACCCTAAAATCTTTCGATAGTAGGTGCAATCTGTGTCTTGAAGAAAAAATCCACATTTTGCTTTTTCCTGAGCCAAAAAAAAATATTGAATAAGAGAAATGAACTAATAGCTAGGTGTAGACATAGGGCTAAATTTAAACTATAAATATTTAACCAATACTTAAAAAAAACAACATAGAGTTAATTTTGAGAATAAATAAAATAAATTGTTAGATAGAAAATTGTGAAAAAGCATATAATACATACGTACTACTCATAAAAAGTGTAACTGATTAATGCTTTCTAAATAGTTTTGAAATTTTAAAATATTTTAAATAAATTAAACATTTGTTTTAGTTTAATATATCTATTACTGTATCTTTACGTGAGGTTATTAATTAAAGTTTAAATCTTATTCAATAAAAAATCTGTAATTTAGGTCTAAATGTAATTAAAAAATTATTAAATAAAGAAAAAGTTTTTTAAAAATAAATTTACTACATTTCTAACCGAAATTAAAATTTAAAACGGAAGTGGGCTTAATGAAGAGGTAACTCTTCACCCCTCTTCTGTCCCCTCCCACTCTTATGTGTCTATTCTAGTTTTTTTACCAAAAAGATCTGAAGAAGTCCTGTTAATTTTTTTTCGTGGTTTTGGAAATTTCAGAAATGCATAACAGGATGGAAATAAATTTATAATCCTATGTGACCGGTTTCGTTGTTTTTCTTAAAGTATATATATATATATATATATATGAATTAAATTCTCCTCTAAATATGTTGTTTTTTCATATATATATATATATATATATTATATATATATATATATATATATATATATATATATATATAGTTTGTTACATTTATAGATAAAGAGTGTTCTATATCGGTTAATATGTATGTCTAAGTTTGGATAGCATAGACACAGAGTCCACGCCGCTTGGTGACACTCCGTTTCCTGCATAATTTTCCCTTGCAGTGGGCATGAAGGCAGGATCTAACCCATTGTAATAAAAAGAAGTTTGATAAAAATCATTCCCTGACGCCTGAGGCGCCTCAAAAAAGAGGGAATGCCGACGGAACTGAGCTATTTTTAGCACCGTAAGGAGTTTGGTTTCCTGCATTAAACTCGATCGTGTGCTTTTCATGGATAATGACTTCCTTCCATGGGTGGACCTAATCAAGAAATATACCAAGATATCAATATAAAATGATCACATATTGAATATTTCTGTAAATTGTCTTTAATTGGAATCATTTTAAGACGAGGCTTCTTAATCTGAGAATTAATTTTTATTTATTGCGGGCTTTTTGTCCTCATCTTGGCAGTTTTTGTGTTGTTTCTTCTTTCACTACGTTTCGGCCAAATTTCACCTCTGGCCTTCTTCAGGTGATTTACCGCGACCTCGTATAGGAATGCTGAGTCTTGTAACCGTATCCCCTGTAATTACTGCCTTCCATAGTTGTTGTCTATCGCACCACGTTTTTGACCAAGTAAACCTCTGGCCGGCTTGGGTAGGATTTGAAACCGCTATCTTCTGACAATGCTCACCTGGAACCGTAGAGACTCCAGGTGAGCATTGTCAGAAGATAGCGGTTTCAAATCCTACCCAAGCCGGCCAGAGGTTTACTTGGTCAAAAATGTGGTGCGATAGACAACAACTATGGAAGGCAGTAATTACAGGGGATACGGTTACAAGACTCAGCATTCCTACCCGAGGTCGCGGTAAATCAGTTGAATATTTCTATTTTGCAATTCGTATCAAACAATTTTTATATAGCATCTAAGATTATTTTTAGATGGTGTGGTCACATCCAAATCCTGAATTACTTGTAAACTTTCTAACGAATAGAAATATTCTGATTTCAACGATTACAAACAATATAATCATCAACCAATAAGTTATAAAAGCAACTAGAATAATCTCAATATTGTTCTGACATTTTTCAATTTCAATGAAAAGCAAAAATCAAGTTGCTGCAAGATTTAAAATCAAATCGAAAATTACATTTAAGAACATATAGAGAGAAATAATATAGAGCATGCAGCTAAAGAGACGATCACTAGTGTAATCTGGTGACGTATGTGCTGAAGTCACACAGGAATGTTCTTTAAAAGTGAAGTTAAACCATTATTGAAATTTTCATTCCAGCGAACTATCATCTTGTTATTGACCAAGTGCACATACTGTGGAACTGCAAATAAATTCAACGTTGTTATGTTAGAAGTGGAGGTGTTTGTGGCGTAACGGGAATCGTCGTCGGAAGTGGAGTTGGTGAAGATTGTTTGCATTTCACACAGTGCTAATACCCTTGTGAAAAGGTGTGAATCAAACAACTCTCCTTCCAGCTACGGGTAAATAGTTGAGCAGATTGAACTATTTAACTGGCTTAGAAGAAGGAAAGCTCTGAATTTTAACCAGTTGTAAACATATAAAGTGCGGAAACAAAATCAGGAATATTCTAGTATAATAATAAATGACACTATAATAAAAAAATTGATTCTAATTAAAAAAAAAACCCAACAAAATAAGAAGATTAGCACAAAATAGTAAATTTACTCAATATGGCCACCATTTTCTTCAATTATTGTATCAACACGCCTTCAAAATGATTTGCATGCCTTCAAAATAAATTCTTCAGACATTTTATTCCATTCCTCCTTAATAGAAATCTTAAGCGAACCAATATTGGGATGGGAGGTTGTATTTGTTTTGTTTTTCTTAAACGCCCCATATCGCGTAATCAAGGGGGGGTTAAGGTCTGGGCTTAAATCTTGTTTAATTGCTGTCCTCACAGTTTTCTCGTGGACTTTCAATTCATTAGCGTGCTTTCTTATCGACATTGTGGGGTCCTTCTTAATTGCCGTAGCGATGGCAGTTTAAAAGGCTTCTTTTCGTTTTTTTTTTCCCAATCCTCCACTCCTCCTTTTCATTAAATAGCTCTTTTTCTGTAAAAAAAAATTCTTTGCTTTTTTAATAAAGAAACTTTGGCTTGGTTTCGGCGTTAAGCAAATCATAGATTCTTTAACGTTTCTTTTCTTGCTCACTCATATTGGGCAGAATTTTTTCTATAGAAAAGTGTCTGAATTATAGAGCTAATTATGAAAATCTAGATTTATCAATTTAGATTTCAAAAATTGGACTAATTAGACAAAAGAGAGCGTTTTAAAAATTATTCGATATTTTCCTTCTGCGCCCTGTAAAGAGGGATGCACCCTGCCAAGTTATTCCTATCTAAGACACCATATATGAGTAGCGCCCCATGACCTCAAACCAGGTTACAGAACCAGTGAGAGATGGTGGGAGTACATTCTTCTATACTATTGCTATTCTTAGACAAATTTGTGCGGTGACTGTCATATCGTTTTACACATAGAGCTGATTTTGAGAATATATTATCATACATTTGCATTTTAATTACGTAAATACTGCTTTAAAGTCATCATTGTAGCAAGTACAAGCTATCCAAAGTTTAAAACTAATAGGTTAGCACATTTCTGTGTAACGTCGGCACATATGTCACCACATTCTTTTCAGATTATATTTTTGCATATTTCTCTTTGCTTCTGAAATACTGACAGGAATTCTTTGTTGCAACTCGTTCAATTGTTTGTTATTTTAAATGCTTGATGCGTTCATCTTAAAATAAGTCTATTTGAAGAAAGGAACATTTCCGTATGACGTTAGCACATGCGCAACTGCATTCTACTTATGACCGTCTCTTTAGACAAATAGTGGCGTGCAGTTTTCAGTACAAGTTTTGACATATCCAACAAAATTATTATTGTTGGTGGAGAAGTCCCCAGACGTAGATTTAATCACCTAAGCAGAAAATAAAACATGGTGGACGTCATTGTACTGTGAAGAAGGTGATTGAATGTTGTCTGTCATGTTATTCTGGTGGTAGTGAGTTGACATCGAGTGGTCTGAGCATTTTATTTTTTGGGGTGCGTTTGAGCATAGGGCGAAGACTGAAATGATATATAAAAAATGCAAAGACGAATTAGATTTTCTGAGTTCCTAATCATCAAGGTCCAATATTAGTATTAGTATAGTCAGTGGCGTATCTACAGTAACTGAAGTGCCCATAGCGCCACTGTGTAAACTAGGAAGGGAGTCTAGAACAGTAGTTTTCAAAGTGGGCGGTACCGCCTCCCCCCGGGGGGGTCGATATGAACTTTCAGAGGGGCGCTGGCGAGTAAACAGTCGGATGGAGGCGTTGAAATCGTGAAGGGGGCGTTGAAGCAATTACAGTAAAATGTGACGTTGGTGTTGGTTGAAAGACCGGACAAACGGGGCGATTTAATTAAGCGCCCCCCAGTCGCTGCAACTAGACGTACGTGTCACGTCTGTATCCAGAACTCTCTTCGTAAGGGACAATTTTCCCCTTTGTTTCCTCGCTGCGACGTTCAACTTTCTGCCCCCTTTTTAACTCCGTTACTTTTATTTCTCAGTTCTTCTCCCCTTTTTATTTTCTCTTTCGGGTTGCATTAAGCTCTGTTTTTTACACTCTTCAAACTGTTTGTGATTGAAAAATCAACCAATTCTTATGACATTTAACATTACCGTCGTTCTGACGTTCGTTTGAAGTGGAGTGTGTGTGTGTGTGGCATTTTGGTCCGGGGGGGAAGTGGGTGGTGGCAAAAAAAGTTTGAAAACCACTAGTCTAGAATTTCTTTATTTCAAACACAAATTAACACAAATATTTTCGTATTTCAGAGCATCCATGGGCAAAGGCAGACAGTGAAGAGGTCCACGCGGACTTTCTTGAAACCTATGTATGGCACTAGACCTTGCTGTCAGGCGCCTCTGGTGGTGTAATGGTTAGCAAGCTGGACTAGCAAACCTACACGAGTGAGTTCGAGTCTCATTGGGTGCCCCTTTCATATGGCCTTGTGCCACATCTAAGCAAAAAGCTTAGTAAATTACCACTAGACCTTGCTGTCTTGTTCAAGCCGTAACCCGGCATACGTGCCCGGACCCACATTTGGGTTCGTGAAACTGCTTGCCTCATCAGGCTCACATTGCACTTAGTGAGCCGATGAGCAGCATAGACCAGCAGGGTTCGAGTCTCGGCTCGTTCCCGACCTTTCCCTCCCCTTTATCCCCACTTTAATCGGCCTTCGGGCTTTCGACCATGTGTCAAGCCGTGTCTGGTGGGAGGCAGCGACAAATAAATAAACAAAGGCAGACAGTGATCTTGCTCTATTTAGTATAGAAAGAGAGACAGAAAAAAAGAAAAAGAAAAGGAAATCAGATTTCGACCACATCAAAGACCAATTTGCATCAGTGAAAGCAAAGGAGGTACAATAATAATTTTCAGTTGTACCATAATTTGTTCATTAAAAGAATAATGAAATTAATTTTTTTGAGCTGATTTTATGGTAAAGTTATCGAAAAAAAGGTGTTAATAGTTTAAACAGGGGCGTAATTATAGCACTTGCCGTAGGCGCTATTTTCCGTAGACATGCCACTGTCTATCGATATTCACCGATATACTAACACTGAATAAACAGAAGAAAAGAATAAGCTCATTTATACAGAAACGATACAAAGATATATGCATAAAAAACATACAAGAATTATTAACAAAAACACACAAACTTGTCCCAAAAGATAAAATAAACACATATTCAATGAACAAGCAGTATATGAAAGGAGTACAAAAACGGTAAAAAAAAAGGCTTACTTAATGAAAAGGAGTACAATAAATTATTAGTGCGTCATGGCCAGGCAGGAGACACGTCACAACAGTTCAAAAAACAAAGGCAAAGGAAAACGAGATGGATTCTGGATTCTTGGGATTTACGACAAAGTAAACAATGGATTATCGAATACCTAGACGCATTTTCCAATTTTTGTTCAGTCCAGGATTTGAACTCGGTCGCGGATTCAATTTCCTGGGACAATAATCATTACGCTAAGCGCACCTACTTGGTCAGGATATGACAGGTGGTCAGAGATAAAAGACTGGCTAAATATATTACAGAAAACTAGGCTCCTAATTGCACCAGTCCTCAGCGCACCTACTTGGTCAGGATACGACAGGTGGTCAGAGATAAAAGACTGGCCAAATATATTCCAGAAAGTTAGGCTCCTAATTGCACCAGTCCTCAGCGCACCTACTTGGTCAGGATACGACAGGTGGTCAGAGATAAAAGACTGGCCAAATATATTCCAGAAAGTTAGGCTCCTAATTGCACCAGTCCTCAGCGCACCTACTTGGTCAGGATACGACAGGTGGTCAGAGATAAAAGACTGGCCAAATATATTCCAGAAAGTTAGGCTCCCAACTGCTCCAGTCCTCAGCGCACCTACTTGGTCAGGATACGACAGGTGGTCAGAGATAAAAGACTGGCCAAATATATTCCAGAAAGCTAGGCTCCCAACTGCTCCAGTCCTCACCCTACTCCAAACCTAACAACTCAACCTTAGCTATGAACTCCTCGGGGAAAAAATGACGCTAAACTTAAAATGCAACCCTGTCATTTGGAGATATAGAATACGCCGACTACATCTCTCCACTCCAACACCTAATGTCCTGGATATGACACAAAACCATCTGATGGTGAGGCTCCAATCTTGGTGATTTGGGGAATGGGGAGTACTTCTTCATTGCTATTATTCCCAGGTCCACTCTAACCCGGAGTGATAGAACCTGTTAGGGTCCTATCAATAGGTCAAATAGAACTAGGGTCCTGAATTTAACACTAAACTGCATCTGATGGTGAGGCTCTAGTCCTGGAGTTTTAGGGAACGTAGAGCATCCCTTCATTGCCATTACTCCCAAGTCCACGCTGACTCGGAGTGGTAATACCTGTTAGGGTCCTCTCTCGGGGTTAAAGAAAACTATTTAATCATTTACTCAACTTAAAACCTTTTAACTGTGTGCAAACAAAGGATTAATGTTCGATTGAATTGTTAGGTTTTGTTTGGTTTCTTTGTTTAATGGCTTATCAACCGTTGTAGGTTATTTAATGCCAAAGCCATTCTCTTAGAAAAACAGTCGTGGTACTATTTAACCCATAGCTGGGAGGAGAAGGGGGTTCATACCTTTCCTAAGGGCATTTGCCCGAAAGTGAACGTAATAGCGCGACTGGAATGTGAACTCGCTTACTACGATTCCGCAGTCCATTGCTTTAACCATTACACCAATAAAAGCTTTAAAATAAAGCTGTAGTGTTGTTTTCTTAAGGACGACAATTTTATCGTTCCACTCCGTACTGTTAGATAACAATACTTGAAACCGTTCAACTGTGTGCAAACAAATGAGTTCTGGCTCGTTTCAAAATAATGTTACTCTCAAACTATTCGCCCTCCCCATATATATATATATATATATAAGTAAAGTTGGCGACCTTTGTCGAAGGTGACACGAAGGCTTCCTTTTCAATAGCTACTACACTGAGGTGTAGGGAGGGCGCTACTCCATTCTCTGGATTGCTCCACTTGACCCTTGATCCTTATCTTATAATGCTGAGTGTTAAGCAAGGTGGCATCAAGTACCATTTTTTGAGTCTTTGGTATGACTCGACCTGGGATTGAACCCTGGTCTCCCGGACCACTGGTGAACACTCTACTCATTAAGCCTAAGAAACTACACCCCCAAATGTTCCAATTGAGTAATGTTTGTCATTTTCCCTCCAAAATGTCATGTGACTCATTAGAATTGTCCCATAAAAGATATACTTAAATATCTGCAGAAATGTTAGGGGTGTACTCACTTTTGTGATACACTATATATATATATATATATATATATATATATATATAAGAAAACTCAACAGATACTATGCCACTGATATTATATATATATATATATATATATATATATATATATATATATATATATATATAAATGATTTGCCATTAAATAACCCACAAGGGTTGATATGCTATGAAACAACCAAAACAAACCAAAACATGTTTTCTGCGTCAGCGACTATCCTTCGCTATCGACTGAGGCAGTACCACTACCATTGTCAATATTATTTTAATATTGGCTAAACTTATAAAGAAAATAGTCCCAATATTAGGTTTCCATGGTGTGACGTCATAATAATTTTTTTGTTTGTTGTTGCTTTATTTAATATTCTATTGTACTTAGAGTGATAGAGCATGTCCGACTCTCCCGATCTCCGAAAAAATTGGCATAGATTCCTTCATTTTTGAGAAATTGTATAAGAGAGGCGCTTATGGTGCAACGGTTATATAATGCAACTACCCGAATTCAAATCCTGGACGAGCATGTCTATATGAGGGTATGTGAAATACAAACAGTCTCGTTTAGGATGTGAACTTGGGTCACTGTGTCCATTTCCTATACGATAACCGTTACACCAGAAGCGCCTCCGTAATATGTATGTATGTACACGGTTGTTTGTGTATAATAGTCTGGAAAGAATAGGTTGGGAAAGTCGGCAAAGTTTAATAGATGATAAAATAGAAAGAGAAAGATCTCTCTATGGGGATGAAAGGGTTAGTTTTTAATAATGTGATTAGATGAAGGGAATAATATAAAGGCGACTGAAATAACTACTTACGATTAACTGTACTCCGAAATGAGCGTTTGGTCCTCGGGTCGAATCTTTAGCGGGTCGTAGGTATCCATCAGGGAGAACTCCAATATAATGATTTGGTTCGCTTACAGACTGGAACAAAGCCCATTCTCCGGCCTGAGAGACATGGAGTTTGGTTTCAATCCCGTGTTTGCCATCAGGAGGCTGTAGAACCGACAAAAAAATCATCATCGTTAATTTGTGTTACAGTTTTCATTGTAGAAAATGGTATCGACGAACCAAGTTCGAATTCTGGACGACTCTACTTGCGTTTCACTTTGTGCCAATTCTCTAGGGAAAGGCATAAATCCGTTTTTTCTTCATACATTTATGGCTAAATAGTAGGGTCGATGAGGCTTCCTAACTTTGGTAGGGCAACCAGTCTATGATAAAGATTATGAGACTCCAGATCTAGCGACTGTGAAGTCTCATTTCACTGTCATTACTCCCCGGTCCACTCAGGCCTAGAGTGGTCGTACTTTTTGGGGTCTCATCTATGGACTTGTTTAGTCGGCCGGGGCTGTAGAATACACCGACTGCTTCTCTACAGAGGGGTAATAACCTCCAACGAGTGTCCTGATATGACACTAAACAATCTGATGGTGAGGTTGCAGTAATGATGGAGGTTTGGGGAATGCATAGTACCCCTTTATTGCCATCGCTCCGAGGTCCAATGAGACCCTGAGTGGTAGCACCTAATAGGGACCTTTCTATGGGTCAAATAGAACTAAACTGTGTTTTATGCTAAAATGAATAGCTTGAAATATAACTATTTTTGACATTTAAACTGTACTTATGCAAAACTGAGCTGTTTGAAATAGAATTGCTTTTAGATAGAACTAAACTGTACATTTATGCTAAAAATAATTGTTTGAAATAGAACTGAACTGATTCGACATTTAACTTTTTAAAACCAAAAACTATACTAATGCTAAACTGAATAATTCAAAATTTGATTTTAATTCGGCGTTAAATGACCCGAAATGGGTTGAAACGCCGTTAAACAAAATAGCCACCAAACCATCTCTGGGTTAAATAGATTTGTTTAAAAATTATTCATATTTGATAGAACTGTGTGCTATAAAAACCCCAAAAATAAAAAAATAACCTCTTAAGAGACAACTACACAAAAAATGTAAATATAGACATACAATGAACGTGATTCCCTAATGTCTAAGCATAAAATAACCCGAGACTAGCTCGTAAAAATCAACCAACCAATCAATTAATCTCTGTAAAAAAAACTTCTTCAAGTAAGCCCTTTTTTTTACTGTTTTTGTACCCCTTTCATATACTGCTTATTCATAGAACATGCGTATATTTTATCTGTTGAGACACGTTTGTGTGTTTTTGTTAATAATTCTTGTATGTATGTACGTGTATGTTATGTATAGATTAAACGTTTCTACCGGTGTGAATGAGCTTATCTTGTCTTTTCTTCTGTTTATTCAGTGTCAGCATATCGGGGAATATCGACAGACAATGGCATATCTACGGAAAATAGCGCCTATGGCAAGTGGTAGAATTTGCACCCCTGTTTAAAGATCTGAAGGGAGCCGACAACCGTATGGTAGGACTTGTCATCAGCTACAGATACTCTGCTGTTATGTATGGTATTTTAATTCTCGTGAATTTGATGGTGTACAACTTCAAAACTGATAAGCAATTTTTCCCGGCATCTTTTCTCTTTACATAGAGTCAATAAATATTCTGGTTGAAAAAATAAAATCTATCTCTTTGCAATTTTCCTTGTTCTTCTTTTTCTTTCTTTATTCATCTGTACTTAAATACTGATGCTTGTAAAATCTATCAAAAACAGTCAGAGCGATAACTAAAACACAAAAATGTAAATATAGATGTACAATAAGCGAGATTCCCTAACTTCTAGGCATAAAATAACCATAGACGAGTTGACATGCCGTTAACATCAATCAATCATAAGAATCAAGTGCGCAAAATTATAAATGTTAAGGAACAATGAATGTGATTCTCTAACTTCTAGGCATGAAATAACCCGTGACGGATTGACATGCCATTAAAATCAATCAATCAATCTTAAGAAACCATTGCACGAAAATATAAATAGGAGCAAACAATGAATATGATTCCTTAACCTCTGGGCATAAAATAACCCTAGAGAGGTTGACATGCAGTTAAAATCAATCAATAAGAAACAAGTCCAGAAAAATGTGAATATGAACGAACAATAAATGCGATTTCCTAACTTCTAGGTATAAAATAACCCTAGATGGATTGATATGCCGTAAAAATCAATCAATGAATGGCAAAATATTTCGTAAAAACGTAAATAACGCAGCCTAGAATAAGTGGCTGAATTACAAGGGCTAACAACAACAACAACAACAACACCCTCCCTACAAAAAAACAAACAAACAAAAAACAAAAACAAAAACAAAATAAAACAAAAATACTCACAACATGGACGACTTGAGTGTAGCCGTCGACGATTGCTAAATAATTATTGTTATTATGAAGTCTGATTTTATTCTCACCTTCATTAATTACGGTCCACGAAGCTGAAATAATAAAAAGGCAGACAGTAATCAAATGAGTTTGAATGTTCTTGCTTTTTTAACAATCATTAAAATTTTTTTTACATACTTTTAATCTGGTCTAGTTGACCATGGATAGAGGAAGAAGGTTAGCGGTAGGTGGAACATAGATTTTTGTGGATGAGATCCAAATAATAGACAGGGAGAAAGATTGGCAAATAAGACGCCAGAAAAGAATTGCTCCGAGAATATATTCTGTTGTCGCCATACGAAACAAAAGAGCATTTAAATAACGTCTATTTTACCGTCTTAAAATGAAATTGGCAAGTCAAGTCAAGTCAAGTTCCATAATGAAGTCATTTGCGTTCATTTGGTATTGGGAGAGTCTCCCGTGGTTTAATGGCTAAAGTGCTAGACAGTGGTCTTATTGTGTGTGAGTTCGAACTTAAATCGCACTATTATGTTCACCTTCAGACTAATACCCTTAGGAAAGGTGTAAACTCCCTCATCGCTCCAGATATTGGCTAAATAGTATCACAGCTGTAGCAAAAAAAAAAAAAAAAAAGGAGATGAATTGAATAAAAAGGAACGATTGGATAAAAATCCGGTTAATAAATTTTATTTTTTAAAACTGCCAGACAAGTTTTCTGAAAAATAGAAGTTACAAAATCTTTTCTTGTAGCAAAGATAATATTAGTCAAAGCGTAAATATATTTTAAAAAGAGATGGTTAAGATTCGTGAAATGAGGTACAGAAGTAATTGTTAGCTTAAAATAAAGGGACATATTTTGTTTGCGTAAATGATCTTTGTATAAGTTTGTCACTATGTGTGAGAGAAAATGTATGTATGCTTTTGTAGGGAATAAATAGATAAAAAAAATTTTTAAATTGAATTAAAATAATTATTAGAATATGCAGAAACTCCCAGAGGCCTCTGACGGGAAGAGAGCCGATGCATGCACAAAGAAAAAGGACCATCCCGACAAAAGGGGAAATCTAACTCTCTTTCAGCAGTGACCAGCGGAGTGAAAACATCTTGATAACTGGTGGGGGACGCCACGCGTTTGTCTTTAGACGACACATTGGCTAACCCTTCCACTGGTAGTAGTCGTCTCTTTCACTTCCAACCCATTACTAAAACACCGGACTTAGACGAACTCCCAAAAGTGACTAACACATCGCCTAAGCTTTATATAACGAACACGTTGTTAAAGCTTTAAATACCGAATAAGGACATGTATATACCTAAGAAACGACTAACGCATTTTTAACACCTTGACTGGGAGATTCAACCATTTCAATTGTATTCAGGGAGAATTTCCTCACCCACTGAATGGTTGTTGAACCAAGGAATAAAAGAAAAATATAAAAATGTGTCTTCGTCTCCAATCTGTTACTATCTTCTTTCATATAATTCTTTTACGGCCTTCTTATCCAAGAAGTTAAACCAACAAAACAAAAGTGGGGTAAGAATAGAATAACCCAGAATGGAGTCAGATAGCAAACGGCATCACATCTTGCTCTGGGACCCCATATCTTAACGTATACGTGATTGCTGTCGATATTTTATCAGCAGGGACTTGATAAATATTTTTAACGCAGTAAAAATGCAAACATTCGTTTAATTTTTTAAAAATTAAACCCAGTTAAAATTTGATACATTCTTAAAAGAAAAGAATTTAGATTTTCATTAAAAAAAATAAATCGTAAGGTTGAATCGATTATAGAATAAATTCCATTTCTACATTTAGTTTAGCAAGAATTATTCCATATTTATCGAAGCAATATTTATTTTTTTCACTTATTTATACAACTTAGGAAGGTTTATTTGTTTGTGTTTTATGGCATATCAACTTTTGTAGGTTATTTAATGCCGAATCCATTTTTATACAAATAAACAGTTCTATTTCAAACAATACAGTTTAGCATAAGTACCTAGTTTAATTGTAAAAAAACGTTTCTATTTCAAGCAATTCAGTTTTGTCAAAAAGTTATATTTCAAACAATTCCTTTTAGCGTAAATACAGTTTCAATGTCAAAAACAGTTCTATTCCAAACAATTCAGTTTTGCATACAAAAACAGATCCATTTCAAACAGTTCAGTTTAGCATAAGTACGCAGTTTAAATTTGAAGAGAGTTCTATTTCTAGCTATTCCGTTTAGCATAAGTACGCAGTTTAGTTCTACTTGACCCATTGATAGGATACTATCAGGTGCTACTACTCCGGGTAAAAGTGGACCTGGGAGTGATGGCAATGAAGGGGTACTCCGCATTCCCTAAAACTCCAACATTACTGGAACCTCACCATCAGATTGTTTAATGTCATATCTAGGATACTCGTTGGGGAAGGTCTTACCCCTGTGCAGAGATGCAGTCGGTGAATTCTACAGCCTCAGGCAACTGGACAACATGTAGGAAGGCACGAAATTAAGTAAAAAAAAGTTGATGATTTATCAATGGTTCTAATTGGCTAAAAAATTGTATTTTTAATATCCTTGGAGGGAAACGATTTCTTAAATCATTTTGGGTTTTGAGCCTTTAAATTTTTTTATGAATGATAGGGAGGAGTGGCGAAAGAGGGTCAGGGATATCCGTGCTACCAGCGCGATATGATGATGATGATGAAATTTTTTTGCGGCAATTCAAATATTGTCGTCTGCTAAGAATCCCGAAATGCAAAAATACGTTGTGTAGCCATGACCAACTATACAAACACATATGCCTGCATGCAGAATCATAACGACGACACAATAAAGACGAGTGACACAGTTCTTTAGAGAAAGATACCTCTCACTTTATTTGAAAGGGTTCGAAAGGGTTACGAAAGGTTTTACTGTGAGAGGGAGTTGGAGACCGAACAGAACTGCAACATATTGACCCCCACTCTTATGGCCATAACAGCGTTTATTTCCCGTTCTCCTGGGCCGCTCAACCGGGGAACTGGGGACCCAACCTCTCTGGGTGCATGTTCTCTCTACCGCATCTTATTCCCAACTGATTGAACTTCCTGTACACCAAGTTATATAATTGTTCGACACCCACCTTCTTCTTGTGGGCGTCACAAATCGCACTCATTCAACCCATCCACGGTCAAGGTTATATCCTGATATTCCTCGACCGGATGCACCTGTTATTTACACAGGTGCATTTCCTATTTTGACAGCTTTGCCGGGTCGGAGGTCAATATGCAACAAATACAAGTATAAGATTTATAGCTTCACGAGCCTATTTTTGCACAAAAATTAACACTTTTTCTTTTAGTATGGAAATTATTTGAGTTCTTATATTGCCGTCCTTCTACAAGGCGGGCTTCGGCATTAGATTGCTCACAAAGGTTGATATGCCATTAAACAAAGAACCTAATCACTTTGTATTAATTTTCTTAATTCACGATTCCTTACTGAGAGAAATAGAAACTGAATGAGATTTAAAGAGGCTGGTGATATAAGATATGAATTGAAGGAAGGTACCGTGGGTGGTTTAATGGATAGCAAGCTAGACTAGCAAACTGTTACTAGTGAGTTCGAATCTTATCGTGTGCTCCATTCATACAGCCTTGTGCCACATCTAAGCAAAAAGTTTAGTAAATTATTATAAAATAGGATGAGATAATTGGTTTGGGTTTTATGGCATATCAACCTTTGTCGGTTATTTAACGCCAAATCCATTTTTATAGAAATAATCAGTTATTTCAAACAATTCAGTTTAGCATGAGAACACAGTTTAATTGTCAAAACATTTCTATCTTAAACTATTCAAGCAGTTATATATAATAATTCAGTTTAGTGTAAGTACAGTTTCAATGTCGAAAATAGTTCAATTTCAAATAATTCAGTTTACCATAAGTACGCAGTTTAAATGTAAGTTCAGTTTAATTGCCAAAAACATTTCTATTTCGAGCTATTCAGTTTAATCAAGCAGTTCTAATTCAGCTAATTCAATTTAGTATAAGTACAGATCTTGTGTATACACAGTTACATGTCAAAACAGTTCTATGTTGAACAATTCAGTTTAGTGTAAATACAGGTTCAATGTCAAAAAATAGTTCTATTTGAAATAATTCAGTTTAGCATAAGCACACAGTTTAAATGTAAGCACGATTCAATTGTCAAAAACATTTCTATTTCAAGTTATTCAGTTTAATCAAATAATTCAGTTTAGCATAATTATGCCGTTAGTTCTATTTAACCCTTAGATTGCGCCCTATCAGGTGCTATCACGCCGGGCCAGAGTGGACCGGGGAGCAATGGTAATGAAGTCGAAAATGAATGTACGAGGTGCATACGATAAGTTTCCAGACTTCTTTCGTATGGGCATTTAAAATTGTTGTAGACTCTTGAAATTTCACTATGTTATTACTATACATCTTATGAGATGATTGACCAATTTTTATGATCGTTGTTTCAGACTATTTGACCAAGATGGGCATCAAGACAGTTCGTCACCCTCCTTATAGTCAAGACCTTGCTCCCTACGACTTTTGCTTATTCCCTAAGCTGTCATGAGACATTTAAGGTGATGAAAGAGGCTGTGATGAAGGTCATTGACACGGTCACAAAAGAGGACTTCCATGGGGCTTTCCAGAAGTTGTTGGAATGGTACAACAAGTGCATTGCAGCCGGAGGAGATTACTTCGAAGGGGACTAGAGTTTCATGTGTGTACTATCAATAAAAGTGCCCATACGAAAAAAGTCTGGAAACTTATTTAATGATCCTCGTAAATAACGTGAATGTTGTCGTCGTAGAAAATCAACTTGATGAACCAAATTTAAATTCTGAATGAAGCTTTTTGGGAATGGCAGGAATCTATCTTTTCTCCACACTCTAGCGGAAGATAAAATAGCTCTAGCTTTATAAGCAAACCAACTTCAGAATAGAAGGAACAATTCTGAATTTAATATCAGATAGTTTGGTTTCTTTGTTAAATGGCATAGTAGTCTTTCTGGCTTATTTAATTCCAAAGCCATACAGCACTGAAATTATATTACTCATAACTCGGATCATAAGGGTTCATGCCTTTCCCAATGATATATGTCCGAAAGTGAACGTAATAGCGCAAGTGAGTTCGAATTCACTTACTTCGAGGCTGCAGTCCAACACTTTTGCCATAACGACCAGGAGACACACTCTTTAGAATACCGTGTGAGTGAGGCTAGCAACTCCACCCAATAAAATCTTCTTGCTACAGAAACCGCAGAACTATTACTGAGCTCAGTTTGACTGACTGGATCTCTGGAGAGGTATAAAACCCTCCCCATGAAAGTCCTGGATTTGAAACTAAATAATCTGATGGTGAAACTCTAATAATGCTAGAATTTGGGGAATGCAGAGTACCCCTTCTTTATCATCGCTCCCTGATCCACTCTGGCCTGGCGTGGTAGCGCCTGATAGGGCCCTATCTATGGGTCAAATAGAACCGTTTGACATTTAAACTGTTTGCAAACAAATGACTTATGCTAAACTGATTTGTTTGAAATAGAACTGTTTGACCATTTAACTGCATGTAAACAAATGACTGATATTTAATTGAATTGGTAGAGATATAAAGCAATACTTGGATAAATCATATAAATCTAATATATAAGTATAAACCGGATTTGGCATTAAATAACTTACAATGGTTGAGATGCCATAAAACCAAACCAAACCAAACCAAATCATATATATTTAATATATATGTATAAATAGGATTTGTCATTAAATAACTTACAATGATTGATATTCCATAAAACCAAACCAAACTAAATCATATATATATATATATATATATATATATAAAACAGGATTTGGCATTAAATAACCTACAATGGTTGATATGCCATAAAACCAAACCAAACCAAATCATATATATTTAATATATATGTATGAAGAGTAATTGGCATTAAATAACCTACAATGGTTGATATGCCATAAAACCAAACCAAACCAAATCATATATATTTAATATATATGTATAAAGAGGATTTGGCATTAAATAACCTACAATTGTTGATATGCCATAAAACCCAACCCAACCAAATCATATATATTTAATATATATGTATAAAGAGGACCTGGCATTAAGTAACCTACAATGATTGATATGCCATAAAACCCAACCAATCAAATCAAATGTATTTGATATGTATGAATAAAAAGGATTTGGCATTAAATAACCAACAATGGTTGATATGCGATAAAATCAAACCAAACTTATCACTAATAAGGAGTAACTGCGGTCCGTTGTCTCTCAAGGGATTTACACAATCTTCATCAAATCACACACCATAAAAGGAAACAACGTTTTTTGTAATGTTCTATTCAAACAATTAAATACATACCGTTATAGGCGCCATAACCAACGCTTCCTTTAGCGTCTACAATCAGCCTACCGTCAACAGATTGCAAGATCTGTAGTGTGCAACCGGTCATCTTAGACACCAACTGTACAACGTTGCCAGTGTGAAAAAGATTCTAAAAGCAAAGAAAAACAAACATTCATTTCATGAAGAGATAGACAGGACATGATTGTTATTATATTTATTAATAAAGTGAAAGTGAAAATAAAAGTGTTTATTTGACTCCACTATATAAAGAGTGAGACAATTTGAGCAACGAAATTACGATGTATTTTAATAGTAAATTCAGTAGTAGTAAAAGCAAGACCATCTTTTTTTTATCTTACCCCTCCGCATAGGATACAGACAGTATATTCTATGCCTTACCGACTGATCGAGCAGTTCTCTTAGGTTTTACCTTTTGATAATTATAGGACAAAGTCAGTACACTTATATATGTGTATTCCTTAATTCCGTTGGAGGGTTTGATAGATAAGAAGATGTTAAACGAGTTCCAAACACCTAAGACCAATATTAGCATAAGTGTATCCGTGATATACGAACATTGAACATATAGGAAGGAAAGACAAGATAAGCACCTTTATTCACGCAAAGAGTTAATCTTTTATATATATAATATACAAATAAGAAGAAAGAATACAAATAAGAAGAAAGAATACAAATAAAAATAAACACATATTGTTTCATGAACAAGCAGTATGTAAAAGGGGTACAGAAATGGAAAAAAGCATACTTGATGAAAGAAAGGGGCGTGAGTTTGTCGTAGGAGTGTATTGCGAAGAAAATGTCATGTTGTAGCTTATTATTGTTTTAAATATTTCGTTTTCGATATGGGACATGTAGAATTCGGAGATGGTAAGAACAAGAGGTGATCCCATCGAAATACCGTCAATTTGTATATATTTGTTGCCAGAAGGATCTTAGATTGGGACTTTTGTAGTACAGGTAAGGGGGATTTTTCGAGAATTTTTGGTTGTATAGCTAGAGAAGGAATTGAGGGGTGATTATAGACGTTTTCTATTATTATTTTTATGGTTTCGTGAACAGGAACGTTAGTAAAAAGATGTTCGACATCGAGTGATGTCGTTATAGATTTGTTAGGCGGCAGGAGGCGGTTAGAGTTTACAATTTGTCTGAATACATCTGTTATTTGATACTATATTTATTTGGGATATATGGTACTATTTCAATCATACATCCTAGATGCATCAAGGTAGGTCTTCGATGATGCACTGTCTTCATCGCCGATTTCGGGTTATATGCATCATATCGGCTCCGACAGAAACCCCGGCATGACTCTGGAAGAGCCAAGCCGCCTCCTTGATTGCGACGTGCTACACTCGTGCCTCTACCAAAGCAAAGACCCCCCCCCAAAAAAAAACAATAAGGCCGAACTTCGGCCGTTCTTATAGACATCTGACATTCAGTAACAGACAATGAAAAACAGGGCATTCCACACTCCTCTACTATATATAATACCATCTTTACCTCATCCGGTTTTGGCTGACTACTTCCGGATTCGGTACCGAGGTAAGATGGTATTCTTATTACTCGTCCACGTCCATGATTTATACTTTAACAAGACTTACACATATCCCACCCCCAAATCTATCCGATACTAATACTTCCAAACTAACATGAAATAAGCCCCTACTCTAACTATTCAGTCAGTCTTTAACTCTTACCTTATACTCTTATTCAAAGCCAAATATATATATATATATATATATATATATATAATCGAGGAATTTTTGGTATGTGGTATACGGGTGTAGGTATCTGTGAAATAAGTGGATGTGCCCGTGGTGTAATGGTTATCGTCACAGGATATGGACACGGCGATACGAGTTCAAATCCTGGACAAGACTGATTACATTTCACATAGCACTAATACCCTTGGGAAAGGTATGAATCCAATTATTCTCCCTCCAGCTATGGGTAAATAGTGGGACAGACTAGGTTATTCAGCCATGGTGAGGCAACTAGTTACATGGTACCAGGAGCCGGAAAAAGCCACTGACATTGACCTATTAATACTAATTGGGTGTAAAAACAATGTCACTGACAGATTTAGAAACGAAGTAAAGGATTGGTTATAACTGTTACTTAGGCTTCTGTGTTATAAATTGTTCCCACCGAAAAGAAATACGAATCGAAATTAATCATAAAAAAGGATAACCTCTTTTGATTCGTGTTTCTTTGTTTAATAGCATATCAAACTTTGTGAGTTATTTAATGCTAAAGTCATCCTAGTAGAAGAACAAGAGTGATACTATTTAACCTGTAGCTGGTGAGAGAAAGGGGTTCATACCCTTTCCTAGAGTAATCGTTCGAAAATGTACGTAATGGCGTGAAAAGAGCTCGAACTTACTTACTACGATGTTGAAGTTCAGTAAGTAAACCACTACACTGCGTGGAACCCCTCGATTAATTCAAGAGAAACAAACTCTTCGAGGACTTCCCCAAATAGGGACTACAAGGAACTGCTTTCAATTCACAAGTTGATCAACGACAAATATTTGGCAATTGAATAGTTTGACGAGACAATGTAGGGTGTAGTAAGAAATTCGAATCTGGAATAACCGTCTCTAATTGACATTGAAATCTTTACGAATCCAGATGAAGCAAAGATTCTAAGTGAATAAATCGCGAAAATGAAATAAAAACTGATGCCTGTTTGTGTGACATTTGTTGGCAATCTCTTCAAAGATGGTTGGTTTCGTTTGGTTTTATGGCATGTCAACCATTATAGGTTATTTAATTCCGAATTCTCTTGATACATATATATTAAATTTATAGGATTTGGTTGGGTTTGGCTTTATGGCATATCAACCATTGTAGGTTATTTAATTCCAAATCCTGTTCATACACATATATCAAATATATGATTTGGTTTGGTTGGTTTTTATTGGCATAATTGTAGGTTATTTAATACCAAATCCTCTTTATACATATATATTAAATATATAGGATTTGGTTAGGTTGGGTTTTATGGCATTTCAGCCATTGTTGGTTATTTAATGCCAAATCCTCTTTATATATATATATATATATATATATATATATATATATATATATATATATTAAATATATATGATTTGGTTTGGTTGGGTTTTATGGCATATCAACCATTGTATGTTATTTAATTCTAAATCCTCTTTATACATATATATTAAATATATAGGATTTGGTTTGGTTGGGTTTTATGGCATATCAACCATTGCAGGTTATTTAATGCCAAATATTTTTTATACATATATACAAGTATATAATTTCTAAACACATTTTATAGATAGCATTTCTAAACAAGTCTGACCTCATTTTTTTTATTCACACTTAAATGGTTTTACTTAATTTCAAACAATTCAATTCAGCATAAATACTGTTTAAATGTCAACATTTCTATTTTAAACAATGCAACAACAAAACTTCCTTTCCTCATAATGGTGACCCCTTTATGTTTTTTGTTTGTTTGTCGAAAAGATTGTTATGATGATGGTGATGATGTTGGTGTGTATGTAAATTTGGGCCTTTGGCCTAATGAGTAGAGTGTTCGGCAATGGTCCGGAATACCAGGGTTCAATCCCAGGTTAAGTCATACCAAAGACTCAAAAATGGTACTTGATTCCGCCTTGCTTCACACTCAGCATTATAAGGTAAGGATCAAGGGTAAAGTGGAGCAATCCAGTGAATGAAGTAGCACCCTCCCCTACACCTCGGTGTGATAGCTATTGAAAAGGAAGCCTTCGAGTCACCCTCGACTAAGGTCGACTGTATATATTGACCGTGGTGTAATGGTTATCGTCGCAGGATATGGACACGGCGACATGAGTTCAAATCCTGGACCTGACTGATTGCATTTCACATAGCACTAATACCCTTGGGAAAAGTATGAATCCAAATATTCTCCCTCCAGCTATGGGTAAATAGTAGGGCAGACTAGGTTCTTCAGCCTTGGCGAGGCAACTAGTCTAGGAGAAGGAAAACTCTGAATTCAAACCTGTTAAACTCCGCTTAAAAAATTGACCTTGTATCATATCCTGCCCGAGCGGAGGGGTTGGTAAATAGGATATTGACCGGCCAATTGGCGTAGTTGGTAGAATGTCCGCCAGTGGAGTGCGAGACTAAAGACTCAAAAAGTGGTACTTGATGTCGCATTGCTTAACATTCAACATTATAAGGTAAATATCAAGGGTAAGTGGAGCAATCCACAAAGGTATGTAAACTACTATTAGATATTGTAACTCACCAACAAGGGACTGGAAGTGTGCGAGTCCATCGCCTGGTTTAGCTTTCCAGTTGCCCAGGTTAGCTCACGTTCAACGGTTTTTCCCAGTTGTCTTACTTCATGTACGATAGAATCCAGGAAGCCCGACTGACAAGAAAAAAAAAAAAAAAAGAATAAATAAATAAATAAAATAATGATTAGATAAAAATAAACACAAAATTATTCTTGTTCATCATCATCATTATTATGTCGTGCGGCTAGCACGGATATCCCTGACCCTCTCTCGCCACGTCTCCCAATCATTCATCGCCTCTGGCAGGTCTTATATCCCGTATCATCACATAGCTGCTGTATGTATGTTCGAGCTGGTCGTCCTGCTTTTGATTGGCCATATGCGGGGGTCCACAGGAGTACATCACTAACGATCTCGTCCTTGCTTCTCCAGCAGTGTCCGGCATGTCTGATTCGTCTAGTTTGGATAGTTTTCGTGATGGGAGGAAGTTGGCCGTATAGTTGGTGCCTTGTGGGGTGTTACTGCCAGGACTTGTTTAATATTGCTCTTAACATTCTTGTATAATTGCCGTCTTGCTTCTTCTCCAGCCGTTTAGTCAGCGTCCAAGTAGTGCATCTATATAGCAGTATCGACACGACCGCAGCCTGGAAGAAACTGCGTTTCCTTTTATCGGTCAGGTTTGATTTCCATATGATCGAAAGCTTATAGCTGTCCATGCCTTCGTTAGCCGTGTGTCGATTTTTTTTTTCGGTTGATGAGACGCTGCTTCCTAGGTAGGTGAATTTGTCAACCAGTTTCAGAGAGGTTCCGTCTAGTGTATTCTTGTTATTTCACACCTAATAATTAAATAAAAATGAAAGAGCAATATAGTAAAGCAAAGCTTGCAAAGCATGAAAAAACAGATACCTACACTTTGATTCGATTTAGTGTCATATTGTTAAATGCCCTACCGACGGAGCTATACAAGTCTTTTTATTCTGATTTGAGGAAGAGATACTGTTATATTGGTAGATAATAGCGACATTTTGATATGTAACACTATGTAGGTGATCCGACGAGCAGACGATCCATTTTTCTGTTTTGGCGCGAAACCAGACAAAGGGTTTGGACTCGATCTTCAACGTGACCAGAAGTGGGTAAGGGAACGAGAGGGAGTTGGAAAAAGGAACTCAGAGAAGGCAGTTGACGAAGGGTGACGCCAGTCGACACCGGACATCTGAGAGACCAGTCGGATGAGATAGGGTCCAGCCGCAGTGAGGGAAGACCAGTCAAGATGAGTCAGCACTCCTCGTGGGTTGTAGAATTTTCGCTAGAAATCCACACTCGCGTTAGTCTACATATGTACATAGGGAATGCAATGTTACATAACTCCTCTTCTTGCACTTTGAGTTAACCCAAGCTCATATTGTTCGTTTGTTCTTTGTTCTTTTTCTCTCGCTCCCTTGATTGTATTTCTAGTAGCCATGAAGAAATGTGCGATGCCCCTATCGGAACCACTTGATGATTCACCGGCCAAGAAGTGAAATGGTTTCGAAGAAGTTGATATATTCGGGGAGCCGAGGGGATATTGTCACAGATAGGAACGATTTTACCTCTGACATCGATTAAAAAGAGCCCCACCAACAACTCAAAGGAAACACACACACACACACACAAAAGAAAAGAAAAGAAAACAAAACAAACAATCCCTAACCAAACGCAAAACATTGACTCAAAAGTATCTCACTCAGTGGTCCTGTAACCTAGTTTTGATCAATTCGGATACTCTTCCAATTAAAAAAAAAGTTTGCTTTCTTTCTTTCTTTCTTTCTTTCTTTCTATTTCAGTGTGTCAACGAGAAAAATGTCTAGTTTTTCTGGTTGGATAAGTAAGTGAGTTGTCTCCCTTTAGTCGAAGGCGACCAGAAGGCTCCCTTTTCAATAGCTACTACACCAAGGTGTAGGGGAGGGCGCTCCTCCTTTCCCTGGATTGCTCCAATTTACCCTTGACACGTACTTTATATTGCTGATTGTTAAGCAAGTAGGTATCAAGTACCATTTTAAAAGTCTTTGGTATGACGCGACCTGGGATTGAACCCAGGTCTCCCGGACCATTAGCGAACACTCTACCCACTAAGCCAATGAGCCGGTTCTGGTTGGATAGCTTTAAATATTTTTTCTGTATGTTCTCTTATTTCAAATCTTTTGTAACAAACATTATCTTTGAACAGTGGAGATGTTTTCTCTATTGTGATCATTGAAAAATAAAGCCAACATAGCTATTTTATAGCCCATCAATCACAAGTAAGCCCTTTTCCATTTTTGTACTCCTTACACATACTGCTGGTGCAAAGAACAATATGAGCATATCTCTTGCTGTTGGGAATCTTAGTTTATTCTTTTCAGTACAATACGTATGTATATTATGCATGTATTAAATGCTCTTGCAAGAGTAAATGAGCATGTCTTGTCTTTCCTTCTGTTTATTCAGGGTTAGTATACCACGGATATACTAATGCTAATATTGATCCTTAATGAATGGGGACTCAACTACTTCCAAGCAACCCAATACCATTATGAAATACCACTGTCGATAATTTTTGAAAAGTAGTTTTTATTGAAACACAGGTTTGTGCAAGTTCAGCATTTTCATATTACCAGACATGGCTCAGTGCAACTTTTTCTTGTTTCCTAAACAGAAAAAAAACATCTTATGGAGACTTTCCCTAGCAAGTCAAGAATTCAGTGGCCCAAGGGTAATCAGATAGCTACATGGACAAACTTAGACCAAGAGCTTTCTTTTTTACTCACCACCCATCTTAAGGGTCCCATTGATCAACAAATGACATCTTTCAGTAGAATTATATATGACGTTTGTCTGAAGTGGTTTGGTGCAGTAACGCATAAAAAAGATAAAACCGAGGTAAAACGACCGAATAGACGACAGATACCGAAGGGAAAGTTAAGATCTGAATAGAGAATGCTGAAGCGCAGTTTGACCACGGTGCAATATGCATAAAGTTGGATTTGGTCGAGAGCGAAAAGTCTTCAGCATGAATGAAACGCACTCGGAACTACCATTTCCGTTTGGTTATGTAACATCAAGAAACGGTTACTGTAAGCGTAATGACATCAACAGCCGAAAATAAACGCGTTTTTAAAAATCACAAACTGCACTAAAAATGAAGATGAACGTACAATGTAATCTCTGCTTTTAGTTGAGCTGGCGTATATATATATATATAATTTTTAAAAATACCCAGTCCAGAGGCAAAAGCTGCTTGGTAGCGCCAGGAGTGGCAGTACCACCTTGGGTTACCGAAACTGTTTTATCACCCCTGGGTCGCGGCTGATGAGGGCAGAGTATCGCACGTCCTTTCCCACGTTGTATTATGGAAAAAATGAGGACATGGAGGACAGTGAATGAAATACGATGATACAGTTTCACACCATACTAAATAAGGGGTTTCAGAGATGTTTCGACCAATTGAAAAACTCATTGGAATAAGCGTATTGAATCCCAATGTGACTATTTTGAAGAAAATGAACGTTTTCTTTATTGTTCTTTTCTGTCTTGGTAAATAAAGCTTCAGTCTCGACACTTTTATAACACAGCTCGTATTTTGAAGAAAAATGAACGTTTCATTTATTGTTAATTTCTGTCTTGGTAAATACAGCTTCAGTCTTGATACTTTTCCAGATATTTTGGGGCATGCTCAGATTGTTTTTCCTGTTAAAGGTATTATGGGAAATTTTATTTATATATTTTTATCATTTTATTTCCCATTTATTAAAATCCTTTTTTTTTTTTTAAATTTCTGTTTATAACAGTTTGTTTCTTAAATCGTACACAGGTGCTTCAAGCTTGATTGATATGTAAGGAAACTTTTTTTTATGTAAATACAGGGTGGAACGATAAAATAGTCGTCCTAGAAAAGACGATATGATTCCATTTCCGTTTAATGAAAACCGGTTTTCTTTTGTTTTTGCAGACCATCTACTAGTTGGCCAGTTGTGTACAAATCCCAAGAGCGATAGGAGCCTTCTATCATGTCTGAAAGGGACACAATGTTCAACGAGCGAGATCGGAGATGCGCCGCTGTACAACTCATGCACTCTACCGATCCAAGTTATGACAACAGGACCATTGCCAGCACCCTCAAAATGCAAATCAGGATTGCCACGAATAATAGGGACGTGCCCAGGGTGATGAAAACAAAGTCTCCGGCTACGGTTATGGTCTTAGTTGTGGTTTCAAGTGAAGGCCACATCATGCTACCTCACATCTTCGAAGTCGGCTTGAAAGTCAACACCAAAGTGTACCTGGATGTACTGAAGAGTGTGGTGATCCCCTGGTGCAATCAGGTGTCCGGTGGCAGACCCTGGGTGTGACAGCAGGACTCGGCGCCGGCCCACAAGTCCAAAGAGACCCAGGCTTGGCTTCAGAAGGAGTGCTACGACTTTGTACCCTTCTCTCAATGGCCCCCTCCTCCCCCGACCTGAACCCGCTGGACTACTTCGTTTGGTCATACGTCGAGAACATCACCAACATGACCTCCCACAACAACAAAGCCAGCCTGATCGCTGACATCCGCCGAGTATTCGCCGAGCTCCCGCCGGCGCTTGTGAAAAAGGCATGTTCCCAGTTCCGGATCCGTATCGAGGCGGTGATTGAGGCTGAAGGCGGCTACATTGAATAGATGTCAGCTCTACTACATAATCAAGTTACCTGAATTGATTTTTTCAATAAAAGTTTTAAAATAAAGCTGTAGTGTTGTTTTCTTTAGGACAACAATTTTAGCGTTCCACCCTGTATACGAAACGTTTTGAATATTGCAGTGCACATTTGAAGCTGAGAGCCAAGCAAATACAAAAAAAAAAAAAAAAAAAAAAATGTATAAAGGGAATGACGAAACTCACTTTTGGTTTTTGTGAGGGTGAATACTTGAAGCCGAACATAGGTGGGGGCTGGAGACTTGTCACATCAGGGTATAACTGTCGGAAGTAAAACACAGACGCACATGACACGCACTCAACAAAATAAAAATACCCCCCCCCCCCAAAAAAAAAACAAATGAAAAAAGAAAAAAATGGACATTTCATTCTTGATATTCGTCTATTTGTTCAGGTGAGTTAAGTCTACAAAAAAAATCTCTTGGAGTGGTTAAGCTGGTTAGACATTTTTACAACGATTACAATTTTAAAAATGGCTTCTTTCATTAATAAGAAAAGTCACTGACTCAATATTGGGGAAGCGCCAGTCAATATCGGGTCAGAGTTCAAAATTTGGGATTGAAAACACGGCGAGACTGTTGGGATTGAATAATAAATAAAATAAAACTCCCAAATCAGAAAAAATGCAAATAAAAATACGAGAAACACAAATTAAAATTAATAAATAAATAAATAAAAACAAAAAACAACCCCCAGGAGGCCTCAGACACAAAACGCAATCTACGCATGCCTAAATATATGGGCTTCCTGGCGCTAAATAGAAAGTTCTCGCTCAAATCCCGTAACACCCACGACTGAGTGGAAGGCCCTTTTCCCTCGACAACTAGTTGGAACACGCGTGACTGCTAGGCTTCAACACGTGATGTCTCCTTCTCGAAGCAGTGTCAGCTGACCACATGCACACATGGTGGGCCCTCAAACCCCTCATACTCCATAAGACTAACTGACAAATAGTCAAGAAACTAATAAAAAAACAACAACAAACAAACAAAAAAGAATGGAGTGAATTTTGTTTAGATATTTTTTTTTTCATATGGAATAAACACAAAAAGAATCACATCGGATTAACACGACATGGAAGATAATCTCACAAAACACCCTCCCTCAAAAAAAGAAAAATCAAAATAAGACAAAAACCAGTGTTTGTACGGAAGAGCACAACCATGAAAAATTCATTGTTAATGAACAAATATATATAGTCATCTACAGACAGATCTGTTTCGTTCTATCAGAACTCATCAGTGTGGCTAGACAGTATCTTCCCGTCGGTGGGATCGAAACCCGGTTGACTTAAACGCCAAGCCAAAGCTTCGAACCATTCAGCCACGAGGAGATATTACCTGTGAAGAACGATATGCAATAGAATTGTGTTTTAAACTTGGAAAAAATGATGCCACAGAAATGTATGGAATGCTTCAGACTGCTTTTCGACAATCTTGCATGAATCGAGCATCAGTTTTTGAGTGGCATAAGAAATTCAAGGAAGGCAGGGAGTCTGTGAGGGTTTATGAGAGGTGTGGGAGGAGTAAGGAAGTCAATACACCACAGTTGATTGGCCAAACGGTTAGGGTTAAGGTTACTATGTTGAGGTTTTAAGGGAGTTCAGGAAGAGATTCCATCGGAAGAGGCCAGCACTTTTCAAATCGGGTCAGTGGAATTTCCACCAGAACAATGCGCCAGTCCACAATTTCCTCCTTGTCACAGACTATTTGACCAAGAAGGGCATCAAGATAGTTCGTCACCCTCCCTATAGTCCAGGCTTTGCCCCCTGTGACTTTTGGTTATTCGGTAAGCTCAGAAGCTGTCGTTATGAGAGAATTGAGGAGATAAAAGAGGCTGCGACGAAGGTCATTGATATGCTCACACAAGAGGACTTGCATGGGGCCTTGCAGAAGTTGTTGGTATGGTACAACAAGTGCATTGCAGCCGGAGGAGATTACTTCGAAGGGGACTAGAGTTTCATGTGTGTACTCTCAATAAAAGTGCCCATACGAAAAAAGTCTGGAAACCTATTTAATGATTCTCGTAGATATAATTCTAAACTTCTTCGCACCAGCAGAACGTTACACAAGGTAATATTAAAGTGGAGTTTAACAGCTATCAATTCAGACTTTTACTTCAACTGCGCTGATTACCAAACTAAGGTTAAAGAGCTTCGCCTGCCCTACAATTTAACTATTGTTGGGGGGAGAATAATAGGGTTCATACCTTTCCAAAGGGTATTATTAGCGCTATGGGAAATGCAAATAGTCTTGCCCAGGTTTGAACTCGTGTCACCGTGTCTATTTTCAACATTGATAACCATTACACTACAAACGCCTCCAACAACCGGATTTTATCGTAAATTGGTCACAACAATAGTCCTGCAAAAGTGATATTTGTACTGAGCTAAGTTGAATAAGCATTGGAAAATGCTTACCGTTTTGGGACGTTCCTGATCTGAACTTTTGTTGGCCATCTAAAAAAAAAAAAAAAAAAAAAAATTAAATAAACAAATTAGTTGAAAATAGTTGGTTGGGTTTGGTTTTATGGCACATCAACCATTGTAGGTTATTTAATTCCAAATGCATCTTTATGCATATAAACAGTTCTACTTCAAACAATTCAGTTTAGCATAAGTACAGTTTTTTGTTTTCACTCAGTTAAATGTCAAAAATAGTTCTATTTCAAACAATTCAGAGGTTTAGTATAAGTATACAGTTTAGTTCTATTTGACCCATTGAGAGGACTCTATCAGGTGCTACCACTCCGAGTCAGAGTGGATCTGGGAGCGATGGCAATGAAGAGGTATACAGCATTCCCCAAAGCTCCAGCATTACTGTCAGCCATCGCTCCTGTCAGGCCTTCCAGACTACATCCAGGGTCTGCACAGAGCTGATGTTAATAAGCTCTTGTTGGTCGGCATACACTGGCACGACCGTGCGAAGGGAACAGTTATCGAAAGATTACCATGTATCTAATTCAAATTATATATATATATATATATATATATATATATATATATATATATTTTGTAATTTGCTTGTAGCATTGCCCAAATTATTTTATTTTATAGTATTGAATTAATTTAGAGGTCTCTTTCAATGCGAAATAATAATTTTTTGAGTCTAATTTCAAAGTAAAACTTCATCATCGGAGACTTTTTTTTAAATAATTGAACACGATGTTGGAGGTTCAAATTTTTTTAAACGTTCAAAAAACAAACAAACTGAATCTCCAACATCGTGTTCATTTATAAAAAGTCTCTGAGGATGAAGTTTTACTTTGAAATTAATTAGACTCAAATAATTATTATTTCGCTTTGCAATAGCTCTCTAAATTAATTCAGTACAATAATATATATATATATAATTTGAATTAGAGTTATATATATATATATGTGTGTGTGTGTGTGTGTGTGTAAATGGTAAAATGAAATAATATAAATATACTAATATGAAAAACAAAACAAAAAACAAAAACAAAAAAACCCCAAACAAAACAAAAAAACAAAACATATTGTATCTTCTGAATTATATTTAATCAAATATAATTTAGAAGTTACAATATTGCGCTGATGATAGTTTAATGTAAAAACTGAAACATTTAACGTTGGCAAATTATACGACTGTAACTGAAATCATTCACTGAATAATTTTTTCCCATATTTGTAAATTTACATGCACAAACACATATATATATTCACACACACACACACACACACACACACACACACACACACACACACACACACACACATATATATTTATATAAAGATGATGAGTTGGGAATGATTCTATTTGAGAATATATAAGAAGAACCTTATAAATCTCCAGGAGTGCTCAATGTATGATGATCAATATATGAATTTCTTACGGAATAAATTTCTATATAATTGAAAAAACTCAAAAAATCGTCATTTGGCTATTATACATTTATTCGTTGTAACCTTACGAAAGATTACTAAATGAGAAATAACCAAAACGGAAGTTGAGAATGAAATGAAAATCTTAATAGCATTAACAAAATACAATACTCGCCAGTAGCGTGAAGAAAGTACCCACTGCTAGTCCCATCAACCGGACGATTTTGGCACAAGGCCTTCTTTTATGGTGGTTCCGGGTGCAGGGATATAGCCTAGTCACGCCCGGCAACCCCCAAATTGCCTCGGGCCCCGTTGGCATTTTCCCAAAATGGGTACCTCAGGCGCCAAGCGATAAACCTAGCCCCTCCGAGGAGGGTTAGAGCCTGTGGGGACGGCCCCCTGAAGCTCGATAAAGGGCGGCCGCGTGACGTCGATGCTGGGTTTTTCCTGCACCCACGTCAGGCAGCCTCGAACGAGTAACTGCCGCCGTCAGAGACAGTCAGCAAAAATACCCAACATTTGTCTCTGTCTTCTACCAGACAGGACTTGACACAAGCGCAAATGACTCGAAAGCTTAAACTGGACCACGGGGTCCAGTGCTATACAAGGGTGAGAAAGGTGTCAATGATACAGTTCGCTCACCCGAAGGTGGCCCAGCCGAAGGAGGGGGCCTTTCGGCCTCAAATCTGCCATGGAGCATTGACCCTCCGGCACGGATGCCCGACAATTCGCTCTATAGTATCCAACGTATTTATAAGGAATGGGATATACCCATTACTGGACACCGGTTGGATATAACAAAAAGAAACCAGCTTCTTTTGATAGCCATCATACAATGAAGAGAAAAACTTTTAAATATTTTTTGATGGACTTTTACTCATTAAAAAAAAAAAGAGCAAAAAGACATGGGCTAGAAGTTAGTGCCAAAAAACGGATGTAAAGTGATTGTCTATCCTTATATATATATATATATATATCCTTATCCTTATATATATATATATATATATATATATGTGTGTGTATGTGTACGCATGTGTGTGTGTTCGGCTTATCAGTTTTCAATAGTCTGAAGATGTTACTGAAAACGCTATTTTTTTCTGTGTTTTTTGAAATTCTCATGTAAGATTTTTGAATATTTACAGTTGGTTATTATTTACCCAATTTTTAAAAATTTTTCATTATTTGGTTATTTACGGTTGGTTATTATTTACCCAGACCGACTCATGGGCCAAGGGGGTTGAGAATTCGTCAATGGTCCGGAATACCTGGGTTCAATCCCAGATCGAGTCATACCAAAGACTTTAAAAATGGTACTTGATGCCGCCTGGTTTAACACTCAGCAATATAAGGTATGTATTAAAGGTAAAGTGGATCAATCCTGGGAAAGGAGTAGCGCCCTCCCCTACACCTTGGTGTAGTAGCTATTGAAAAGGGAGCCTTCTGGTCGCCCTCGACTACGGTCGCCAACTTTACTTTTTACAACTTATTATTTACCCAGGGCTGGACATTGGCATGATGGTTACAATGTTCGCCAATGGCCCGGGACACCGGGGTTCAATCCCAGATCGTGTCATATCAGAGACTTTAAAAATAGTACTTGATGCCTCCTTGCTTAACACTCAGCAATATAAAGTACGTATTAAAGGTAAAGTGGATCAATCCTGGGAAAGGAGCAGCGCCCTCCCCTACACATCGGTGTAGTAGCTATTTAAAAGGGAGCCTTTGGGTTGCCATTGACAATAGTCGCTAAATTTACTTTCTTTATTGTTTACCCAATTTTGTTTTAATCCCGGCTTACAAAATTGTCCAAGGGAGATAACTTAAACAGATTAAAGTCTGATAACGTTTTAAATATTTTAATTGATAGTTTCCATGTGGGTAAATTTTAAAATCTTCCCACAGATATTCAACGTTGACTGCTGTCACTGATATCAATTTTTCTGAAACATCCTGTTAATGTGACCCCCCCACCAAAACATCTCCCCAAAAACGACAAAAAAGACCCCCAACAATAACAACAAAAAAGAAACAACGGCACACCATGACCAGCTTTTTTTTTTCATTAGTGCAAATACATTTAAAATGCTCTTAATTAGATAATAAGTTCATTTCTAGACCAATTTGTAACTGCATACTCCACCAAACAGTAACTTACGGCCACCTGCCTCCCATCACACAAACTATTCAAGTAAGACAAACAAGACACGTAGGATGGACTCATAAGCAACGTTTTCCTATGGACTCCTACACAGTGTTGGCCGACCAGCAAAGACTTACATCGGCTCTGTGCGGTCACAAGATGCTGTCTAGAAGACCTACCTGGAGCGAAGGATGAAAAGAATATATACATTTCAATCCCAGGTCGAATCATACCAAAGACTCAAAAAATGGTACTTGATGCCGCCTGGCTTAACACTCAGTATTATAAGGTAAGGATCAAGAGTAAAGTGGAGCAATCTAGGGAATGGAGTAGCGCCCTCCCCTACACCTTGGTGTAGTAGCTGTTGAAAAAGGAGCCTTCGGGTCACCCTCGACTAAAGGGAGACAACTTTACTTAACTTTTACTATATATATATATACACAGAGAGAGAGAGAGAGAGAGAGAGAGAGAGAGAGAGAGAGAGAGAGAGAGAGAGAGCTCCATGCTGCTCATGATACTACTATTACTGATGATGAGATGCTCGTGGTGTAATGGTTATCGTTGTAGGAAATGGACACGGCGACACGAGTTCAAATCCTGGACACGACTGATTGCATTTCACATAGCACTAATACCCTTGGGAAAGGTATGAATCCAATTATTCTCCCTCAACCTATGGTTAAATAGTAGGGCAGACTAGGTTCTTCAGCCTTGGTAAGGCAACTAGTCTAGGAGAAGGAAAACTCTGAATTCAAACCTGTTAAACTCCGCTTAAGAATTGACCTTGTGTCATATTCACCCCGAGCGGAGGGGTTGGTAAATAAGACTACTACTGATGATGATGAGGAGGATGAGAAGGAGGAGGATAATTTAGTGGGGTCTACGTTCGCGCCGAATGTAATTTCTTAATCAATCCAATTTCACGAAATTTCACTCTCACTCATGAATAATTACCCTCCCACCATTTGATAAAAGAAAAAAAAAAAGAAATAAAATTTTCATCTAAACTAAATATTCCAGGATTTTATTATTTTTAGTAGAAAATTGAACAATATAAACAGATATAATTAGATATTATTTATTAGGTAGGATTTATTAGCAAAATCTGTAACTCTCCCCCAAAGACAAAAAAAACCCCTGTAGTTTTATTGGTTGGTTGGTTGGTTGGTTGGTTGTGTTTTATGGCATATCAACCAATGTAGGTTATTTAATGCCAAACCCTGTTCACACACACACACACACACACACACACACACACACGCACAGATTAAAGGTACAGGAATCGAAACATCGTTTTTGAACAAATCCGAGCTCATTTGCACACAGTTAAATGCTTCAAGTATTGCTCTCCAACACTAATAATTTTATTTGCACATAGTTAAATGGTTTTAAGTATTGCTCCCTAAGACTAATCGTTCGCTTTGCACCCATATGATTGGTTTGGTTTGGTTTGTTTTTTTTGCCATATCAACCATTGTAGGTTATTTAATGCCAAATCCTCTTTATATATATATATATATATATATATATATCAAATTTATAGGATTTGGTTTGGTTGGGTTTTATGGCATATCAATCATTGTAGGTTATTTAATGCCAAATACTCTTTATACATATATATTAAATTTATATGATTTGGTTTGGTTGGGTTTTATGGCATATCAACCATTGTAGCTTATTTAATGCCAAATCTACTTTACACACACACACACACACACATATATATATATATGAATCCCCCCCCAGCTAGGGATTAAATAGTACCACAACTGTCAAACTACAAACAAGGCTTTGGCATTAAATAACCCTCAAGAATTGATATGCCATTAAACAATGAAAACGGATATGTAGATCGATATATATATATATATATATATATATATATATATAATCATCTTGTGCCATTAGCACGGATCTCCCTGACCCTTTCTCGCCACCCCTCACTATCGTTCATCGCTTCCGGCAGGTCTTCAAGACTACAACACCCCGTATCTACACAGAGCTAATGTACGTAGGTTTGAGCTGGTCGCCCTGCCTTTGCTTGTCCATGCAAAGGGGTCCACCGGAGTACATCACTCGTCCCTACTTCTCCAGCAGTTTCCCGCATGTCTGGTTCGTCTCACTTGGATAGTTTTCGTGATGGGTGGTAGTTGACCGTACAGCTGCTACTTTGTGGAGTGTTGTCGCCAGGACTTGTTCAATATTGCTCGCAGCAGTCTTGTGTAGTTGCCGTCCAGCTTTTTCTCCATCCGTTTAGTTAGCGTTCATATAGTGCATATATATATATATATATATATATATATAGGAACAGACTGTGATTGATACTTAGATAACAATATTAGCATGGGCTATTGTTGAATGATCCTAACAAATTCACGGACCATCTTGCAGTCTCAATTTACTAAGCTTTTTTTTTCTTAAATGTGGCATAAGGCCCTATGAATGGGGGATCCAATGAGAATCGAACTCACTCGTGAAATTTTGCAAATGTCAATATGAAAAAGGACCTCAGTATTGTCAGCCGCTCGACAAAAGTCAACAACAATATCATCTTCGGTCGCAGAGTTTCAATGCTGGAGAGTTTGGTAATAAATAATATCAAATAATATCCGTTTCACTAGAAAATAAAATCCTGCTATCACAGGTTTAAGGGAAGATTAGCTTTTTATATATAAAAAAAAAAC
>OY757942.1:2621249-2660526 GCA_963585895.1 Sepioteuthis lessoniana
GAATATCAGGCCGGGTTTTCCCCCCAACTTTTCGACGTTTCTTCTTGCCAAGCAGAACAACAACTGACTCTTTTGTGATAGGAGTGACAAAAGAAGTCGAAATGAGGTTATTATGCAACGTCGTTCTGGTCAGGCTTAGTTTTAGAAAAACAACCGCCGAAAGGATTTTGTCAATCTCATTCTGATTCTATCTATCTATCTATCTATCTATCTATCTATCTATCTATCTCATTCTATCTATCTATCTATCTATCTATCTCATTCTGATCCTATCTATCTATCTATCTATCTATAAGTTTTTTAAGATCATGTTGAAGGGTATCACAGTGCCTAAATTGCTGGATTTCACCCTCGAAGTGATTGACTTCGAATTCCAGTCGCGTCATTATATCCAATTTCGGACAAATATTCTTGGGAAAGTTCTGCATCTCCTAATCCCCGCCGCTATGGGTTATATAATATCAATGTTGTACTTCGACAACGATGTTTTTGGTATTAAATAACCCACCAAGGTTAATATGCCGTTAAATAAAGAAACCATATATATATATATATCTTCTCAGGCAAACGACTGAAGAGAGAGAGAGAGAGAGAGAGAGAGAGAGAGAGGAGAGAGAGAGAGAGAGAGAATTTCCTATAAAAAGTACTTCGCTGTCCAACCAACAAAGTCAATTTTTTCAAAGGTCACCGACAATTACTTTTTTTCTTTTTTGGCGAACTGACACATTTCATTCATTCGACCATTATCGGCAAGTCCTTCAACCAGACGACAACACAATGGCAGTAAAGAAAGACATCAATCATTAAAACACGAAGAAGAAACAAAAAAAAAAAAAAAAAAGAAAAAAAAGAAAAAAGAAAGTTGACATCCGGGTTACTGACTGACTGATACTCTATCGTCATCTTAAGGTTGGACGTAGTTTGGCACAAGGCCAAATAATTTGGATACCCTGTGAGAATCGAACTAACAGATAATGACCAAGTTTGCTCTTACACCAAGCGAGGAGCCACCCAACTGAGAAAATATTTTTATGGTCGTTGGGACTTTAGAAGATGTTTGAAAAGGCTAAATTTCTATTAAAAGGAAATGACTGCAATAACCCTGATCCCAGTCGACTGGGGTCATAGAATACATCAACTGCTTCTCTGCAGAGGTATAAGATACCCCACAAAAAATGTCCTGATATAACACTAAATATTCTGATGGTGAGGGTCCAGTAATGCTGGAGCTTTGGGGAATCTGGAGTACCCTTTCATTGCCAATACTCCCAGGTCCACTCCGGTCTAGAATGTTAGCACTTGACATGCATCCTATCTATGGGTCAAATAGAACTATTTGACCCATAACTTCGCTCTACTTATGATCTCTTACCAAATGTGACCAACCTAAAATTATGGGGATATACCAATTCGGACCTGTGCTTGTCGTGTAAAAGTGATCGGGGTACTTTGCGCCACGTCTTATTTGCATGTCCACACTCACTTCAGATGTACACATGGCGACATAATAAGGTATTAGAAGTGATAATAGAATTGTTAAGAGCACAATGTGAGACAGCAAATCAGCAATCCATAACAGCCAAGGAACCCATCATTCAGTTTCTCAAGGAAGGTGAATGTCCTGAGAGGAAACAAAAAAATCCTAACATGAAGCTACTGAACGGAGCTAGTGACTGGAAAGTTTCAGCAGATCTCAAGACATCTCTACAATTTCCAGTTCAGATTATTCAAACAGAAAAGCGGCCGGACATTGTAGCATGGTCCGATTCAAAGAAGAGTGTCCTCCTCATAGAATTGACTGTCCCTTGGGAAGAAAACCGGGAGGAAGCACACGAGCGGAAGAAAAACTGCTACGAGACACTGCGTGCCGACTGCGTGGAAAAGGGTTGGATATGCCATGTGATTCCTATTGAGATTGGTTGTCGTGGTTTTATAGGACATTCAGTCATTTCGTTTCTTTCAAAAATAGGAATCACTGGCCGCAGTTTGAAAGTTGCCTCGAATCGTCTTCAGACCACGGCGTGATATGCATCAAGTTGGATTTGGTCGAAAGCGAGAAAGTTTTCAGCATGAAGGAAATACACGGGGAACCACCATTCCCGTGTGATTACGTAAGAAACGGTTACTGTAAACGCGTAATAACATCAAACGCCGAAAGTAAACGCGTTTTTTTTTTTAAATCACAAACTGCACTCAGAAAATGAAGATTAACGTCCAATGTAGTCTCTGCATTTAATTGATCTGGCGTATATATATATATATATGATTCTCTTAATACCCTGTCCGGTGGCAAAAGCTGCTTGGTAGCGCCAGGGGTGGCAGTACCGCCTTGAGCTACCGAAACTGTGTTATCACCCCTGGATGGCGGCTGATGAGGACATGGTATCGCACGTGCTTTCACACGTTGTATGATGAAAAAAAAAAAAATTGACATTACATTTTTCGGACGATTGTCCTCATCTTTGTCGCCATGTTTATCTCAACGCCTTTATCAACTGTGCCATGTGTCCTCAAGTGGATAAAAGAGTTGGTTAGATACAGTGATATACCCAAAAGAGTCTGAGTTCAATACACGGTGAAGGCAGAGGAGAACTTTCAGAGGGGAAATTAACAGGAGATATCAGATAGCTGTCATCCATTAAACATGGCTCATGTAACTTAAACAGTCTACACTAATGAGCAAAATAAAGGGTTTAAGTTCGACATTCCAACCACCTGAAGAAGGCTGGAGCATACAAAGGCCGAAACGTTGTGATAAACATGGCGACAAAGATGAGGACAATAGTCTGAAAAATGTAAATAATAAACATAAAACCTCATCTCAGATATATAGACAGAACTATTTAACATTTAAACTGAGTGCAAACTAATGATTTAGGCTAAATTGAACTGTTTGAAATAGAACTGTTTGATCATTTAACTGTGTAAACAAATGACTGATGTTTAATTGAATTGTTGGTGATACATAGCAATACTTGAAACCACTTACTTGTGTGCAAACAAATGATTTTTATCGAATAGAAACCATTTAAGTGTGTGAAAACAATAGCAATACAAATTACCCATTTAAAAATAAAATTACCAACAAACTATGTGTGCAAACAAATGACTGATGTTAAATTTTGTCTGTTACTTAACAATACTTGAAACCATTAACTGTGTGCTAGAAATAAATGCGCTCAAGCACGTTTAAAAATGTCATCCGAAAAATGTGTTTACAAATTATATATTCAAGATACGAGGATCATTAAATAAGTTTCCAGACTTTTTTCGTATGGACACTTTTATTGATAGTACACACATGAAACTCTAGTCCCCTTCGACGTAATCTCCTCCGGCTGAAATGCACTTGTTGGACCGTTCCAACAACTTCTTCAAGGCCCCATGGAAGTCCTCTTGTGTGAGCGTGTCAATGACTTTCGTCATAGCCTCTTTCATATCCTCAATTGTCTCATAACGACAGCCTCTGAGCTTAGGGAATAACCAAAAGTCACAGGAAGCAAGGTCTGGACTATAGGGAGGCTGAAGAACTGTCTTGATGCCCAACTTGCTCAAATAGTCTGTGATAAGGATGGATTGGGGACTGGTGCATTGTCCTGGTGGAAATACCACTAACCCGATTTGAAGAGTTCAGGCCTCTTCCTGAACTCCCTTAAAACCTCAACATAGTAACCCTAACCCTAACCCTAACCGTTTGGCCAATCAACTGTGGTGTATTGACTTCCTTACTCCTCCCACACCTCTCATCATATCTCACAGACTCCTTGCCTTCCTGGAATATCTTATGCCTCTCGAAAACTGATGCTCGATTCATGCAAGATGGTCGAAAAGCAGTCTGAGGCATTCCATTGTTTCTGTGGCATTTTTTCCAAGTTTAAAACAATTTTATTGCATATCGTTCTTCCTCACGTCCAGATTGCATTTTTGAAATTCACCAGCTGTGACAATTAGGCTTTAGTAGGGTGTATTCCAATTGCTGCTGTAGCTGTTCACTTGAAGCTGAAATTATAAAAATTGGTCAGTCATCTCATAAGATGTATAGCAATAACATAGTGAATTTTCAAGAGTCTACGACAATTTTAAATGCCTGTACAAAAAAAAAAAGTCTGGAAACATTGAATGCATTACGTATATGTATAAATATGATTTGGCTTTAGATAACCTATAATGGTTATTATGCCCTAAAATCCAACCAACCAAGCAACCAATCAACTTTTTCATCTTCTTTCTAGCAATTAATAATATTTGATTAAAATCAGTTTTTATTGATGATAATCGCCTTGTCCATGGCGAGATCTTTGACCTAGTTGATAAAATACCGACTGGAAGTCCTCATTGTATAATGTCTAAAGTAGTAGTCTGCCAGTTTGAAATCTGCTCGTGTTGTTACGTTCACTTTCGGGCTAATGCCCTTGAGAAAGGCATGAACCCCCTCATCCCCCAAGTTATGAGCAAAATAATATCACTGCCGTTCTTCTACAAGGATGGCTTTGGCATTAAATAACCCACGAAGGTTGATAAACAAAGAAGCCAAGTCTGAGATCACGTGGTAAATGTCTCTTATCTCATTTCTCTCTCACTTTCTATCTCTCTCTTTTACTCTATCACTTTCTTCTCTTTCCTTCTCTTTCTATCATTTTCTAGTCTTTCCTCTCCCTCTCCCTAACACTCTCACTTTCTTTCTTTCTTTCTTTCTTTCTTTCTTTCTTTCTTTCTTTCTCTATCTATCTATCTATGTGGGTCTCTGGCGTGTTTAATGTATGTGTTGAAATCTCTGTAGCTACGTAATTCTGTTTATTTATTATGTTCGCTGATTTCTATATATGTCCTATGTCCTGTCGACGGGGCTCAGAATACACTGACTGTATCCCCTTCAGAGGGTTAAGAACCTCACCCAAAAGTAGACTCACTCTGTCGACGAGGTTTAGAATGTGTTAACTGTATCACCAGCAGAGGAGTAAGGGATTTTCTGGGCAGGACACTAAACAACACCTGACCGTAAGATTTTAGTTGGGGAGTCTAGAGCACTCCCCAATGGAAATTACTCCCAGGTCCACTCTTCCCCGGAGTGATAGAAACTGTTAGAGTCCCATCTATGGGTCAAATAGATCTGTTTTAAAAATATTTATGTTCGATAAGACTCTGAGAAAAAAAGAAAGAAAAGAAATGAACCTCCCCCCAACACCCCCAAATATTAACAACAAAATAAAACAAAACAAAACAAAACACCCCCTCAAACAACAACAACAACAACAACAACAAAAAGACCCTTGAGGAATAATTAGGCAGAAAATGTTAATATGAACATACAATGATCCCCATTTTCTAACCTCAAGGTATAACATAACCCAGATCGAGTTGACATGACGTTAAAATCAATCGATGAATGAATGAATGAATCAATCAGTGGGTAGAGAGTTCGCTAATGGCCCCTGAGACCGGGGTTCAATCCCAGGTTGAGTCATAACAAAGACTCAAGAAATGGTACTTGATACGTCCTTGATTAACATTACAAGGTACGTATCAAGGGTAAAGTAGAGCAATCTAAGGAAAGGAGTTGGGTCCTCCTCATCACCGCGCTGTAGTAGCCAATGAAAAGGGAGCCTTCGGGTTGCACTCGCATACGGTCACCAACTTTACTTTATATGAAGTCCTTAAGAAATATTATAACCAACTAGAAAATAATAATAATAATAATAATAATAATAATAATAATAATAATGATAATAAACTCCTATGGGACTTTAACATACAAACGGATCACCTAATCCCGGCCAGAAGACCAGACCTCATAATAATCAACAAAAAAATGAAAATTTGTAAAATTGTCGACTTTGCTGTCCCGGCGGACCACAGAATAAATTGAAGGAAAGTGAAAAAAAATATAAGTACCTCGACCTTGCTAGAGAATTGAAAAAGTTATGGAACATGAAAGTAACGATTGTGCCAATTGTGATCGGTTCGTTAGGCACAATAACTAAAGGATTATTAAAAGACCTGGAAGACTTGGAAATAGGCGGACGGACAGAGACTATCCAAACGACAGCATTGCTAAGAACGGCCAGAATCCTGAGACAAGTCCTGGAGACTTGAGGAGACTCGCTGTCACTCCAGTAAAAAAAAAATCAGATAACACTGATAAGAAAAACTCTAAAGGAGTAAATAATAATAATAATAAGTGGACTAGAGAAGAACTTAAGTAAATGGACCAAAGAACAAGAAAATTAATGACAGTGCATAAGGCATTACATCCCAGAGACGACGTTGACAGACTATATACAGCAAGAAAGAAGGGAGGAAGAGGACTTGCTAGCATTGAAGACAGCGTTGACGAAAAATACGAAGGAGGACTGATTACAGCCATCAAAAACGATATTGACAACACGACCAACAGAATGGTAATAACAAGGAAACAAAAATGGAAAGAAAAATAACTCTATGGGCGCTTTAAACGACTCATAAACATCTCCCACGAGATATATATATATATATATATATATATATATATATATATATATAAATGTATTTATATATATAAATTTGTATGTATAGATACATGAATAAATGTATTTATATACATACACACAGACATATATATACATATGTATATAAATATTATTTATACACACACACACACACACACACACACATATATATATATATATTACTGAAAAGATAGAGTAGTAGCTATTGAAAAGGGAGCCTTCGGGTCGCTCTCGACTACGGTCGCTAACTTTTTACTTTATATATATATATATATATATATCAATGTATTTATATATATAGATGTGTATATATAGATACACGAATAAATGTATTTATACACACACACTCACACACACACACATACATATATATGTATATAAATATTATTTATACACACACACACACATATAGATATATATGTATATATATTGCTGAAAAGATACATTTGTAGTGAATCTGACAGTATGATAGAAATATGTGGAAAGTTGGATTAATCAAACATTTAACTTAAATATCACACATCTAGATTTGAGTTAAGTCTTTGATTTATCCAATTTTCCACATATTTCTATCACACACACACACACACACACACACACACACACACACACACACACACACACACACATATATATATATATATATATATAATAAGTAAATATATATTAGATAATATTTATATTTGATATCATGGAAGCTTGTCTGCGACCTTAGGTTTCATGATGTTTAATAAACGACAATCATCAGGCAGATAACGAAAGATAATGAAGAAATCGAAAAAATCGAAAAATACTGTCAAAAACCGTTAGAATTAAATACAACTCTTTATGTGTGTTTGTGGGTGTGTGTGTGCGTGCGTGTGTGTGTGTGCATGTGTTTGTGTGTGTGCGTGTGTTTGTGTGAGTTATATTTGCGTATTATTGTGTATGGACGTATAAGTGATGTTTAATATATGTATATATGAAGATACATACGCAGCGGGATAAAATTGAGGTCGTCTCCCGGATGTCTAAGACGATATATATAGCCGAATTTCCTCCAGGATGCCCGAGAAAAAATTTGTTATTGTTTCCTAATATATTTGTGTGCGTGGTTGTACTGGTGATTTTAACTAAGGAACAAAATATCATCATTGTATTTCGAAGAAAATAAAGTTCTGATTTGTAAGCGTAAATAGGTAAGTATAGTGTGGTAGGCCGGAATCATAATAATTATCTTGGTTGAGAGATATGTTATATTGTTATATACTATAGAATATCATGCAATATTGGTATTTTATGCTGGAATGTGATTTGTGTTGGATTATAGTAATAATTTGTATTGGTTATAATGTGTCAATGATATATTGCGTATATCTCATAGTAATTCATGATTATATGTACGTAAGGAATATAGTGAATATAGTGAATGCCCGTGGTGTAATGGTTATCGTCGCAGGAAATGGACACGGCGATACGAGTTCAAATCCTGGACGAGACTGATTGCATTTCACATAGCACTAATACCCTTGGGAAAGGTATGAATCCAATTATTCTCCCTCCAGCTATGGGTAAATAGTAGAGCAGACTAGGTTCTTCAGCCTTGGTGAGGCAACTAGTCTAGGAGAAGGAAAACTCTGAATTCAAACCTGTTAAACTCCGCTTAAAAATTGACCTTGTGTCCTATCCTACCCGAGCAGAGGGGTTGGTAAATATGATAGTGAATATATTGTGTTAAGATGTTACAATAATTGTTTGTATTACTTCGAGTACAACACTGAGAGAAGGTCGGGCACGAGGCTCAAACCCTGCTGGATCCTGGACTACGATGCAGGTCGCCCACTTGAAGGTGGCCCAGCCGAAGTCGGGGGCCTTACAGCCTTACAGCCTCAAATCTGCCTATGTTGGACTGTGCCTGTACCAAGAGGCACCCAAATGAAAGAAATCAGAAATAAATGAATATATGAATTTGGTGAAGAAAATTATCAACAAAATTATGTCATAGAAACCGTAGCAGCAATAATGATTCTCTATAGAAACACCAAAGTGAAAGTACGTTCACCAGATGGAGACACGGAATACTTCGACATTGTAGCAGGAGTACAACAAGGAGACACGTTAGCCCCATACCTCTTTATCATCTGTCTAGACTACGTGCTTAGAACATCGATTGATAAAATCAGAGAAAACGGCTTCGAGCTGACAAAGAAAAGAAGCAGAAGGCACCCCACAAAAACAATTACCGACGCCGACAACGCCAATGACATAGCGATACTGGCAAATACACTCAACCATGCCGAAACACTACTGCATAGTTTGGAACGAGCCGCCGCTGGCATTGGCCTCCGTGTCAATGCACACAAAACTGAATATATGTGCTATAATCAAACAGGTGACATTTCCACACTAGACGGATCCTCTCTGAAACTGGTAGACAAATTCACCTACCTAGGAAGCAGTATCTCATCAACCGAAAAAGACATCGATACGCGGCTAACGAAGGCATGGACAGCTATCGATAGGCTATCGATCATATGGAAATCAGACCTGACCGATAAAATGAAACGCAGTTTCTTCCAGGCAGCGGTCGTGTCGATACTGCTGTATGGATGCACTACTTGGACGCTAACAAAACAACTGGAGAAGAAGCTAGACATCTCGTATCCTCACATGTGAATTAGAAACAAGCCCCTCCATATATATATATATATATATATAATCATAAGGTATAGATAAGGGTAAGCTGAGAAATACAGAGAAATGAGGAGCGCCCTTCACTACAATTCGGCGTTGTAGCTATCGAAATGGGTTGCCAACTTTACTTTTACTATAAATATATATATATATATATATATATATATATATATATAAAGATGAAACTGAAGGAAAACGAATCGAATAGATGGCGGATATTGAAAGGATTTCAACATGAATGATATGCACGCGGAACTAACTTTCTCGTGTGATTACGCAAAATCAAGAAACGGTTGCTATGACATCAACGGCCGAAAGTAAATGCGTTTTTAAATCACAAACTGCACTAAAATGAAGATGAACGAACGTCCAATGTAATGTCTGCTTTAAGTTGATCTGGTGTATATATAGATATATATTTCTTTTAAATACCCGGTCCGGTGGCAAAATCTGCTTGGTAGCGCCAGGAGTGGTAGTACCGCCTTGAGCTACCGAAACTGTGTTATCACCCCTGGTTGGCGGCTGATGAGGACAGAGTATCGCACGTGCTTTCACACGTTGTATGATGAAAATTTTAAAAAAAACCGAATGAATATATATATATATATATATATGTGTGTGTGTGTGTGTGTGTGTGTATTCTATTTTTTTATTTAGTTTTTATTGTTGTTTCGATGGTTTCTATACGATATAGATTTTATAAGCATTTATTTCTGATAGGACTGCAAGTACCCTTGCAAACGAAGATACTAAAATCGTATCCAATGCCACCCTGTTATTAACGAAGACAGTGATAATAGAAATATGCGGACAACGAAACTCCGACTGTGTACCCTGTCATTTGCAACTACTACGGGTATGTCAGGAGGTAAAATGTAAAAAAAAAACAAACTATTTGATAGATATATAAATATGTATGTTTATGAGTGAATGACTAAAGAGAGAGAGAGAGAGAGAGAGAGAGAGAGAGAGAGAGATAAAGAGAAGATAGAGGAAGAAAAAGAGAGAAAGAGAGAGACAGAGAGAGAGAGTGAGAGTGAAAGTTTATGTGTGTGAGAGAGAGAGAGAGAGAAAGAAGAAAGTGTGTGTGAGTGTATTTGTGTGTGTGTGTGTGTGAGAGAGAGAGAGAGAGAGAGAGTTTGGGTGAGAAAGATATAGAGAGATAGAGAGATAAATGGAAGAAAGTGAGAGAGAGTGTGTGTAAAAGAGAAAACTAGTGAGAGAGGGAGAGAGAGATAAAGAGAAGATAGAGGAAGAAAAAGAGAGAAAGAGAGAGACAGAGACAGAGAGTGAGAGTGAAAGCTTATGTGTGAGAGAGAGAGAGAGAGAGAGAGCGAGAGAGAGTGAGAGTGAGAAGAAAGTGAGATAGATAGATTGATAAATTGAGATAGAGAGAGAGAGAGAATAAAACCAGAGTGCGAAAGAAAGAGATGGAAGTGTGTGTGTGTGTGTGTGAGAGAGAGAGAGAGAGAGAGAGAGAGAGGGAGAGAAAGAAAGAGAGAGAGAGAGAGAAAAGAAAGAAAATAAAGGAAGATGTGCTTTCACGACTAAGGTTTAGTTTGGTTTCTTTTTTTAATGGCATAGAAACCTTCGCGGGTTATTTAATGCCAAAGTAAGCTTTGTTGAAAAATAGTTGCACTACTACAGCTGCAGTAACCGGTAAGGAAATAAATGCTTATATACTAATAAAAACTAGTTGCAAGTAGAGCTGTGTGCAATATCCACCGGGGAGAAGGCGGGTGGGCGTAATGTGACCCGAGCCGACCATTTTGTAAAGACCAAGATACCTTGTTCATATCTTTTGTATGGAAGACTCAACAAAATATTACATTATGTACACATCATGTACTTTTATATATCGCTGACTTTATCCCTTGCAGGAGAGTAAAATCCCGATCCACAAAAAAAAAAAAAAAAAAAGATTAAAATCAGATGGTGAGGCTCCAGATCTGGATCCCTTCATTTCTATTACTCCTAGGACCACTCCTAACCGGAGTGATAGTACTTGTTAGGGTCTCGTCTATCACTCAAAAATATCTCTGAGATATTGTTTTCATTGGTTTTGAAGTACATTGATACATTGGTATTATAACTGAACGTGAAGTGTTTGCTGGTTTTAAAATATTGTAAGCCACATTCAATTGATTTTTATTTTTATTATTATTATTATTATCATTATTATTATTATTATTATTATTGTTGTTGTGAGTTTTTCACGCCAGTATTAGCTGATGGTCTTCCACTGGATTCTGAGTGACTGCAAGTCTCCTCAAGTCTCCAGGACTCTTCTCAGTATCCTGGCCGATCTCAACAATGCTGTTGTCTGGATAATCCCGATCCTTCTACTGATTTTCAATCCTTCCAGTTGTTTTTCGAAACTTTGGGAACTGTTCCAAGTTCTCCATCTACATGTTCCACAGCTTTTTTAAAAATTTGAAGCATTTAAATTTTTTTTTTCAATGATACTTGAATTGTTGGTTAAGATAAAATATCTGTGAAATAAATTTTGACAGCACATTTTATAAAGATTTAGGTTAATGAAGATGTGCAAAGGAATTTTCTATATAGACAAATTCATCATCTACATTTGTTTTTATTAGGGGTGCAATCCCTAAAAGCTCTCAGGTAAAAACCTATTCCAGAATACCCGCATTAAATCTGAGAATATAATGACTGAAGTGCTGAACAGCGGCCTTGAAGTAAGCGAATTTGAACTCTTTTCACGCTATTACGTTCACTTTTGGACTAATACCCCTGGGAAAGGCATGAACCCTCTTATTCCTAGCTGTGAGTTAAATAGTATCGTTGCTGTTCTGCCAGATGGCTTTGACGTTTAATAACCTATGAACGTTGATATGACATTAAACAAAAAAGCCAAACCAACCATATAAAATTGAATGCTGGTGTTATGTATGTATATATATATATATATATAATTTTTTTCTCTGTAGAAATTCGTATATATATATATATATATGTATAAAATCCGAGGAAAATAATCTCGGGGTTAGACTGTTAAGTAGTAATCCAAGGTGTCGGAAACAAGGTAGAAGTGTCTACATCATATCAGAGCACAAATGTATTGAACTCCATCTGATGAAGGTCATTCTGGACCTGAAATAAATAGAACCATTGATTTGAATTTTTTTCGTTGAATATATATGAATATATATATATATATATATGTGTGTGTGTGTGTTTCATTAAACAATGAAGACAAATTTTGACTGTATAATCTATTTAAGATCCTTTCAAGTTTTCTGATAAGTGTCTTAGTTTCAGGTTGGAATTGGTAGATGAATTTCCTAAAATTGTCCCGAGCACTTTCGAACCCTTCATAGGCCATCATCAGGGGTTGCTTGCTTGTGTAAGGTGTGTTTGTTTTATAAAAGAGTTTTGAAAGTTTATACCATTACGAAAATATGGGAACGCAGAGTTGGATAAAACAGGATAACTGATGTATTTAAAAAAGGGAACGCTATTTAAAAAGGGAACGCTATCACCGGAAATAGAATAATATAGGAATACGGGATAAAAAAATACTAAAAGCATTTCAAAACATTGTCGCAATTTTTAAAATGAATTCTATTGATTTTAGGTTTTTTTTGTCTTTATACAAGCGCTCGGGACAATTTTGGGAAATTCATCTACCAATTCCACCCTGAAACTAAGACACTAACCAGAAAACTTGTAAGGATCTTAAAAAAAATTATACAGACAAAATTCGTCTTTATTATTTAATGAAAGATGTCTAAATGAATGACTGCTGCCTAATTACACACACACACACACACACACTCGCGCGCATATATATAGTGTATCACAAAAGTGAGTACACCCCTCACATTTCTGCAGATATTTAAGTATATCTCTTCATGGGACAACACTGACAAAATGACACTTTGACGCAATGAAAAGTAGTCTGTATGCAGCTTATATAACAGAGTTAATTTATTTTCCCCTCAAAATAACTCAAAATGTAACCATTAAAAGCTAAACCCCTGCCAACAAAAGTGAGTACACCCCTTAGGGAAAATTGTCAATATTAACATACACCATGTCAACTGTCAATATTTTGTGTGGCTACCATCATTATCCAGAACTGCCTTTACTCTCCTGGGCATGGAGTTTACCAGAGCTTCACAGGTAGCCACTGGATCGCTCTTCCAATCCTCTATGACTACGTCGCGGAGCTGGCGGATATTTGAGACTTTGCTCACCTCCACTTTCCGCTTGAGGATCCCCCAACGATGTTCTATTGGGTTTAAGTCTGGAGACATGCTTGGCCAGTCCATCACCTTTACCTTCAACATCTTCAGTAAAGCAGTGGTCGTCTTGGAGGTGTGTTTGGGGTCATTGTCATGCTGGAACACTGCCCTGCGACCCAGTTTCTGGAGAGGGGATCATGCTCTGCCGCAGTATTTCACAGTATATGTTGGAGTTCATGTTTCCTTCAATGAAATGTAACTCTCCAACACCTGCAGCACTCATGCAGCCCTAGACCATGACATTCCTACCACCATGCTTGACTGTAGGCATGACACACTTATCTTTGTACTCCTCGTCTGGTCGCCGCCACACATGCTTGAAGCCATCGGAACCAAACAAATTAATTTTCATCTCATCAGATCATAGGACATGTGCTTTGTTGACATATCTTCAGCAAACTGTTTGCGGGATTTCTTGTGTATCGTCTTCAGAAGAGGCTTCCTCCTGGGGTGACAGCCATGCACACCAATTTGATGTAGAGTGCGGCGTATGGTCTGAGCACTAACAGGCTGACCCCCCACCTCTTCAATTTCTGCAGCAATGCTGACAGCACTCCTATGCCGATTTTTCAAAGAAAGCATTTGGATGTGACGCTCAGTACGTGCGCTCAGCTTCTTTGGACAACCTACCCGAGGCCTGTTCTGAGTGGACCCCGCTCTTTTAAAACGCTGGATGATCTTAGCCACTGTGCTGCATCTCAGTTTCAGGGTGTTGTCAATCTTCTTGTAGCCTTGTCCATTTTCATGTAGTGCAACAATACGTCTTTTAAGGTCCTCAGAGAGTTCTTTGCCGTGTGGTGCCATGTTGGAACTTTCAGTGACCAGTATAAGAGAGTGTGAGAGCTGCACTACAAATTTGAACACACCTGCTCCCTATGCACACATGGGCCTAGTAACACTAATGAGTCACATGACATTTTGGAGGGAAAATGACAAGCGGTACTCAATTTGGAAATTTAGGGGTGTAGTTTCTAAGGAGTGTACTCACTTTTGTTGGCAGGGGTTTAGCTTTTAATGGTTACATTTTGAGTTATTTTGAGGGGAAAATAAATTAACTCTGTTATATAAGCTGCACACAGACTACTTTTCATTGTGTTAAAGTGTTATTTTGTCAGTGTTATCCCATGAAGAGATATACTTAAATCTGTGCAGAAATTTGAGGGGTGTACTCACTTTTGTGATACACTGTATATATATATATATATATATATTTAGAGGATATATACACACACACACACACACACACACACACACATATATATATATATATATATATATATATCGTCTAAATTTTTATCGGCCTTCTATAACATTACAGAAATAACCCAGTTATCTTAAAGAACATAGTCCTCATGCTTGATAAGATATAAGATGATATTTTTAAAAATTTGTCTTTCATCATTACCCAAATTTATATCAAAGTCTGTTGAGTTAACGATGCTTGGTAACCGTCGATTTTTCAGCTATGAGTTCATCAGACAAAGGCGATAAACACACGGTTACTAGGCCCAATTGACACTATGCAAACACTTTCCTATATTGAATATTTACGCTCACTCAATGATATTGATTATTCTTTATTCATCATATAGCAAACTGTATTATCAATTTTCTTGGGATTTGATTTAATAACATTAATATACAATATCATCATCATCCTCATCATCATGTCGTGCCTATATTTGTCGCTGCCTCCCACCAGACACGACTTGACACAAGGTCAAAAGCCCGAAGGCCGATTAAAGTGGGGATAAAGAGGAGGGGAAGGTCGGGAAGGAGCCGAGACTCGAACCCTGCTTGTCAGTGCTGCTCATCGGCTCACTTAGTGCAATGTGAGCCTGATGAGGCAAGCAGTTTCACGAACCCAAATGTGGGTCCGGGCACGTATGCCAGTTTACGGCTTAAACTAGACGCTTGGTCTATTGCCGTACAAAGGGGACAAAAGTGCAGCTCGCCCACCCGAAGGTTGCCCAGCCGAAGCTGGGGGCCTATTCGGCCCCGAGTCTGCTCTTGGTTTCGAACACCCATCCGGCACGAATGCCAGACGGCCCAGCTAAACAGCCGGGGGGCGTGCCCATCATCATGTCGTGCCGCTAGCACGGATATCCCTGACTCTCTCTCGCCACTTCTCCAAATCGTTCATCGCCTCCGGTTGGTCTTCAGGGCTACATCCCGTATCCTCACATAGCTGCTGAATGTATGTTCGAGCTGGTCGTCCTGCTTTTGCCCGGCCATATGTGGGAGTACATCACTTATGAGCTCGTCCCTGCTTCTCCAGCAGTGTCCTGCATGTCTGGTTCGTCTAGCTTGGATAGTTTTCGTGATGGTAGGTAGGTGGCCGTATAGTTGGTGCCTTGTGTTGTGTTGCCGCCAGGACTTGTTCAAGATTGCTCGCAGCATTCTTGTGTAATTGCCGTCTAGCTTCCTCTCCAGCCGTTTTGTTAGCGTCCAAGTAGTGCATCCATATAGCAGTATCAACACGACCGTTGCCTGGAAGAAACTGCGTTTCATTTTATCGGTCAGGTCTGATTTCCATATGATCGATAGTCTATCGATAGCTGTCCATGCCTTCGTTAGCCGCGTATCGATGTCTTTTTCGGTTGATGAGATACTGCTTCCTAGGTAGGTGAATTTGTCTACTAGTTTCAGAGGGGTTCCGTCGAGTGTGGTGATGTCGCCCGTTTGATTATAGCACATATATTCCGTTTTGTGTACATTGACACGGAGGCCAATTCCTGTTGGGGCTCGTTCCAAACTATGCAGTAGTGTTTCGGCATGGTTTAGTGTATTTGCCAGTATCGCTATGTCATTGGCGTTGTCGGCGTCGGTAATTGTTTTTGCGGGGTGCCTTCTGCTTCTTTTCTTTGTCAGCTCGAAGCCGTTTTCTCTGATTTTATCAATCGATGTTCTAAGCACGTAGTCTAGACAGATGATAAAGAGGTATGGGGCTAACGTGTCTCCTTGTAGTACTCCTGCTACAATGTCGAAGTATTCCGTGTCTCCATCTGGTGAACGTACTTTCACTTTGGTGTTTCTATAGAGAATCGTTATTGCTGCTACGGTTTCTATGACATAATTTTGTTGATAATTTTCTTCACCAAATTCATATATTCATTTATTTCTGATTTCTTTCATTTGGGTGCCTCTTGGTACAGGCACAGTCCAACAGAGGCAGATTTGAGGCTGTAAGGCCCCCGACTTCGGCTGGGCCACCTTCAAGTGGGCGACTTGCATCATAGTCCAGCAGGGTTTGAGCCTCAGCTCGTGCCCGACCTTCTCTCTCCCCTAAATCCTCGCTATAATCGACCTTCCGGTCATTGATCTTGTGTTAAGTCCTGTCTGGTGGGAGGCAGTGACAAATATATAGGTTTGAAGTTATATAAAAATGAGGTGAAAAGGAAAGAGAAGTCAATAATTGATACACCTTGATACAGGAATTGTTTGTCCTTTGTCAAACCAGACAGGATAAACAAATGGTTAGGTTTTTATAGAAAAAAAAAAGAAAAAGAAAAAAGAATGATGAAATTTGGGTTAGAGAGATAGGGTGTCCGGAATTTTGTGTGATTTTCTAAATTTTCATGAGAAATTTATCATTTCTTTGTCTAAAGATGCAGATCTAACATTTAAAAAAATATAGGGTCTGCTGGAATAAATATTTTATTATTACAAAAAATATGAGTGATTTTTAAAGGGTTTTCTTTTATATGGTATTGTTGGGTATCACCCACCTTTTCGCACACAATGAACGAGTCCATCTGCCATATATAGCAGTAGCTACTAACACCAGGGCAGACTAGAAGGTGAAGAGCAGCTTCTTATAGGAATAGTATTAGAGCGTTGGAGACTGGAGATCGCACTAGATCACTTTACTTGCTACCGTAATAACGGAAGCCAATACTAACGTTGGACAATATCTTTATTCTGTATTCACTAATCCTATGTTCTTGTCTACTAATAGTCTCTCTATTGTATATACTATTTCCTGAGAATATATCTCTATTTCCTCACATATGGTGGTTTGTCTTTTATTTAATATTACAAGCGTTCAATATCCAGAACGCAACAGGTATATATATATATATATATATATATATATATATATATATATATATATATATATATAAGTAATTGCTTATTTGGATATATCCCCTAAAGACAATGTCAGACTAATATTAAAAGCGTGCAAAAAAAAAAACAAAACAAACCCCCCCCCAAACAAACCCCAAAACACATAGTAAACGCACCCAGTACTCTTGAAAAATCATACGTGAATATGTATACATAGGTATACATTCATACGTACGCGTATATACACACATCGATATATACATATATATATATATATATATATAGTAGTACAATTTAATGGAGACTCAAACTCGTTTAAGTCGTCATTATAAATTTATTTCGGCGGAGAATATTACTATACTCTCCGTCTCGTCAGATGACTATTTACATGCTTCTCTCTCGTCGCAGAGTAGCAAATGTGGAGTTACAGTTCGTATTCAGAAGATGAAATAAAGAAATAAAAAAATAAAAAAATAAAAATTAGAAAAAAAAAAGACAATAAAAAAATAAAAATAAAAATAAGAATAAGGTGGAAATCAAATTACAAATTACTTCATTCATAGGCGTGAGCAGAGGGGGTTAACATGTTATGTGTTAGAACGATTAAGAAACAGGAGTGGAATTAATCTACTGGTCAATCCCTTCTAATTTTGCGTTCTTGTAGTAGTTACTTCTCCTTAGCAGGTGTGGTTTTCTAAACAGACTAAGATCGTTTGACTAATGGCTATTTCATACATGATTTATATTTATTCCTAATATGTCTGTTAATTAACTCAGCTGTTGCCATCCTAGATATTCCTCTTGTTTCAATTAGGACCGAGATAGTTAAACCAGATAAGGTGGAGACATTTTATATAGTCGTCAAGTGATTTTTAATTTACCCTAAAAATGGTCTAGGGGAATTAACCACTCCAGAATCACAGGCCCTAATTTTTGGATTAATATTCTACGTTCATCTGGCCCTTATCTATCTTTATCTTTCCCTGTCTTGGTGATATATGTTGTTGGGCTGATCTCTATTAGTTTCTAATACATCTTTATCATTGGCCATGCGATTATTTATGGATTGGTATTCCAGTGGTTCTCAATCAGGATAATTTAAATTTTCCTCGATGTCTGCACTAAAAGACGAGTTCATTTCTCTCGTTCAACAAAAGTTTTCTATTTTTGAAATTAATTATACTATTTTTTTCATCTAGGCATAAGTTACATTTACCGTTGAAGCTATTCGCGGTAGATGAGTGCCTGATTATTTTCCACTTAATTTGTGGAGATAGCCCCTGATCCTAAAGGCCCCCAAAAGTATTTTGATAAAGCAGTCTGGTATCTAAGTTTTGGGTTGGAAAATGAATGTTTATAGATGTATCATCTTTGTTTCCAATTTCCCGCGGAGATTCCTATATAGACTCTCTCCCCGTCCCTTTGCTGTTCCATAGGAGAAATGTATGCCTGGTATACGACATTTTACGAATTGCAGCGTCCGCCCAAGGGGCATTCGTCTTTATTCCTACAATTACAGGACCCCACGTTTGGGTTCCTATCCCTCGTGATTAGTTCATTGAGTAGCCTCCTATTATGGTTTGGTTTGGTTTGTTTGGTTTTATGGCATATCAACCTTTGTAGGTTATTTAACGCCAAATCCATTTTTATGTAAATAATCAGTTCTATTGAAAACAGTTCAGTTTAGCATAAGTACACAGTTTAATTGTCGAAAACATTTCCATTTCAAAGTATTTAAGCAGTTATATGTAATAATTCAGTTAAGTGTAAATACAGTTTTAATGTCGAAAAACAGTTCAATTTGAAATAATTCAGTTAAGCATAAGCACGCAGTTTAAGTGTAAGTACGGTTTAATTGTCAAAAACATTTCTATTTCAAGCTATTCAGTTTACTCAATTCATTTTAGCATAAGTATGCTGTTAGTTCTCTTTAACCCTTAGATAGGGCCCTATCAGGTGCTACCACTCCGGGCCAGAGTGGACCTGGGAGCGATGGCAATGAAGGGGTACTCCGCATTCCCCAAAGCTCCAGCACTGCTGGAACCTCACCATCAGATTGTTTAGTGTCATATCCAGGACTCTCATTAGGGGGGGGGTCTTACCCCTCTGCAGAGTTGCAGTCAGTGTATTCTACAGCCCCAGCTGACTGGGAAACCTCCTATTATGGTTGCTTAGTATGTTGTGCATATTCTTGGTGCAAGAGTAGCTGATTTTCACTGTATTTCTATTAAAAATTCTACTCAATGGGTTATCTCTATTAAAATGTTTATCTAGGAGGTGTAGGAAGTATTTACCTATATTAATGTTAGCGAGCCTACAAAATGGCGGAATAAACCAGACTACTTTTCTATTTCTATGCTTTTCCCGTCTTTTTCGTGACTATTAATAATCTCACCTACCTTGATGAGTGTGCAGGTCCCACCATTATTATTCTTAACCCTCGAAGTGAGGTCCACCGGGGTTAAATATCCCAGTCTACCTTGGAATCCGCTGTCCTTCAGGGCGTCATCATATCTACTCTTGTTTTCCTCGAAAATTTTCTTACATGAAGACAGCCTATTAAGTCTTTGGTTCACCGCATTGGGGATCTGTCTCAGTACCGATCTTGGGTGAATCGAGGAAATATTTATGTACCTGGTAGCGGAGTCGTTCTTAGTAAAAGGCTTGAACGTACCATTATTTAAATTTAGAGTGACGTCAAGAAAGTCTACTATTTTTAAGTTTGAGGCTATTTGAATTCTAAAACCTAGTAATTTGAAGGCCCTAATTATTCTCTTCTGTATACTAGAGGTCTTCGGGCCGTTACTATCTGGGATGTAAATAATTCCGTCATCTCGGTAAAGCCCCACTTGCTCCAAGTTGACAATACGACCCAGCGTATCTAGGATATAAATCCCCACTAAGTCGGCTACCTGAGCCGAATCATAAGCCCCCATATATATATAGAGAGAGAGAGGGAGGGAGAGGGAGAGAGAGAGCGGAGACAAAGAAGGACGAAAATCAACACAACGCACCTGAAAATATATATGTTTTACGGGTATGAGTACACATGGGTGCATATGCCTGTATACGTGTACACACACACACACACACACACACACACACACACACACACACACACACACATACATACATAAAGAATACATACTTATATAAGCAAAACAAAACAAACAAACATTTACATAGACCAGACGTCTTCACGAACAATTATCTCCAATTTTACATTCACAGACACAAATCTGGAATTAAAGAAAATCAAACAAAACCTATTTAGTGTATATATACATTAATGTACTTATATGTTTACATGTACCCGCCCCCCGTACACTTGCTCTGTCGGCTGGGGCTATAGAATGCCACGACTGCACCTCTACAGAGGAGTAAGACCCCCCCCCAATGAATGTCCTGGATATGATACTAAACAATAAGATGGTGAGGTTACAGTAATACTGGAGCTTTGGGGAATACAGAGCACCTCTTCATTGTCATCGCTCCCAGCTTCACTATGGCCCGGACTGTTAGCACCTGAAAAGCCCTATCTATGAGTCAAATAGAAGTAAACGGTGTACTTATACTAAACTGAATTGTTTGAAATGTTTTTGACATTGAAACTGTACTCACATTTAATTGAATTAAAAAAAAATAGAACTCTTTTGACATTTAACTGTGTATAAACAAAAACTTTACTTATACTAAACTGAATTGTTTGAATTAGAACTGTTTGAATAAACGGAATAGCTTGAAATGGAGATGTTTTTTTACTATTAAACTGTGTATTTGTGCTAAACTGAATTGTTTGAAATAAAACTGATTATTTGTATAAAAATGGATTTGGCCTTAAATAATCTACAAAGATTGATATGCCATAAAACCCATACAACCAACCTAACAATACACACACGCGCGCGCGCGTACACAGAAACCTTACTGATTGTTGTGGGAGCCTTACCCATCTTACCATAATGGATTCTTCTCACCGTTATTAGTACAGAGATATTTCGCTGCCAGAGAGGCAGATCAATATCGGTGTTATCCGAACAGTACGAGACTTCTTATCTTTTCTATGTGACTCTATCTTTCTTGTGTAATATAATCTGTTATCTAATATCTGTGTTTGTGTTTTCATTAGTGACCTTTCCGGGGCCACAACACTTATATATACGAAGAACATCTGCAGAGAAGAGAAATCTTCACAGACAATTAACTTAAGGGAGGTGCCCGATGGTTATCGTCGTAGGATATGGACACGGCGACACGAGTTCAAATCCTGGACCTGACTGATTGCATTTCACATAGCACTAGTACCCTTGGGAAATGTATGAATCCAATTATTCTCCCTCCAGCTATGGGTAAATAGTAGGGCAGACTAGGTTCTTCAGCCTTGGTGAGGCAACTAGTCTAGGAGAAGGAAAACTGAATTGAAACCTGTTAAACTCCGCTTAAAAAAATTGACCTTGTGTCATATCCTGCCCGAGCGGAGGGGTTGGGTAAATAGGATTAACTCAAAGGGAGCATTCACAGATACAAATTTTGGAATAAAAAAAGATCGCATCTGATAAAAAGAACTCACAAAACGCATCTTATCAAGTTAAAATCTCCTGGAGAATTCTGATAACACGAGTAGAACACAAGTGTATGAAATGCAAAAAAAAAAAAAAAAAAAAAAAAAAAAAAAAAAAAAATTTGTAATCATTTGCAGACCTATTCATTTTAAAATATTTAGTTTTCTCTTAATGCAAAGTTCTTCGAACGAATTGAGCACTCTGGTATAAAATAAGGTATAAAATGTAAACAAACGAATGCTGTTGCTGCTACTTGATACCGAATAATTCCCTAGCTGACGTGGTACGCTTGTTGGCCGAGAGGTCTGATACTATGTCTAACGTAAAGTTGGGCGGGTTTCGATCCCAGCTTCAAGCGTCCTACGTGTCTAGCCACACTGAAGAGTTGTGATACAACGAAACAGTCTGTCTGTGGATGACAATATATATATATATATATATATTTGATAACATGGATGCATCTATGTCATTAAGCATCTATGTCATTATATATATATATATATATATATAAACTAATATACATTTATTTCTTATTGTATAATAGCTATCACATATATCGAGCACTTTCCAAATTATACCGCATTTGGTCTGCTACAAACCCACCAAGTGAGACAGTGACGACTATAAATTGTCGTAATACATACATACATACATATTAAATAACCGAATGAATAATAGCACGGTAAGGGGAAAAAAACCGTAAGTAATTCGAAGATAAAAATATACAACGAATCACTGTCTAGGGGGAAAAAATTATATATTGGAAAAAAAAAAGAAAAAAAAAGAAAAGGCCAACCTTGTCACATCAATTGAAAAAATCCACAGATACGCAATTGATTGGTCAAAAGAAAAAAACCACCATCATTTCTGCTAAGCTAAAAGTGCAAAAAAGTGCTCAATACTAAGTAGAGCAAAATAGTGACATATATATATATATATATATATATATATATATATATATATATATTTACTACTCTCATATCTACCAGCATTCACGGTACCAGAAAAAAGAAAAAAAAAAAAAAACCGCCAGGAACAAGAGATAACAGTATCTCGAATCACCGCCCGGGGAAAAAAGAAAAAATTATAGGCCAAAAAGAAAGAAAAGAGTCGAAGTTTGGCTTCCTGATGATCCGATAAGGTGAAACTTGAGTAGAAGATTTTCGACTCGCGATTTAAGTTAATTTTATATATATATATATATATATATATATATATATATATATATATATATGATCGGATAGGTCTGTATAAACTCCCGCAAGTGGATTTTGTTACATAAATGCAGACATATTAGAATCTCGACCCATAAGAATCATTAAGAATCAACCGATCATTCGTTTTTGCTATTCTTGAAAATATTGATTTTGATTTAAAATCTATGAATTATAGATTAATGGATACTTATTATAAGCATTTAAACTTTGAGACACTGAATTAAAGCTTAGTAAAAAATAGGTTGCTGTTTGCTGATGGAAATAAAACATTTTTTTTTATATATTTACTAAATTTGAATGGAAAGAACATTTCACAATTTAATAATAGCAAACGTTTCAGAAAAAGCAATACAAGGGGAATAACCTTTCTCCTGAATTGCCTCCCTTGAAATAAAACTTTGCATTCCAAAAGCAGTATTTCTTTCTTCTATTGTCTTTTCACCACATGTTCCTCGTAATTTTTTTTTGTCAATTACATACTTTTATTCGCAGGTGGTCAGAACTGAACTCTTACCATCTGTTGATAGTTTGTGAGCCGAGTTCAGGGTTAGAGAACTTTTTTTACTGTTAAAAGTCAAACTAAAATTGTCTTCTGATAATGCATCCCTGTACAACACAGAACCGTTTAGTAGTGGGAAGGGGTTATACTCTAGACGAATGGTGAATATCTACCAAAGAATGAGTGTAGAAATCTCACGGAGAATAAAATCAGTCATTTACCTCGATAAAGGTAGGATGGTTGGTTGGTTTTATAGCACACCAACCATTGTAAGTTGGCGATTTTAGTCGAGGGCGACCAGAAGGCTCCCTTTTCAATAGCTACTACACCGACGTGTAGGGGAGGGCACTACTCCTTTCCCTGGATTGCTCCCCTTTACTCTCGATACGTACCTTATATTGCCGAGTGTTGAGCCAGGAGGTACCATTTTTAAAATCGTTGGTATGACGCGACTTGGGATTGAACTCAGGTCTCCCGGACCATTGGTAAAAACTCAACCCACTAGGCCTGTAAAAACAAGTATTGTTTATACATATATTTTAAACATATCTGATTTGTAAACAAGTACTTTGTAGATATGATTTTTAAATGAATCAGTTCTCACTTGTTTTATTTACACTTAGTTAAATAGTTTCAAGTATTCTTCATCATCTTCAAGTCGGGTTTACAGCACGGATTTCCTTGACTCCCTCTCCCCATCCGTCCCTGTCAGCCCTCGCTCACGGCAAGTCTTACAAACTTCATGCCGTGTCAATACAGAATTGATGTAAATAAGTTTTTGCTGGTCGGCCAACACTGTAATTTACGAAGCTCTTTGTTCGATGTGGCACAAGGCCGATTGAATGGGGGCACCCAATGACTGGTCAGCCAACACTGGCACGTACATGTGTTGGGGTTCATAGGAGAACTTAACTTCGTCCTTACTTTTCCAGCAGTGTTCTTATTCAATGTTAATTCTATTTAATCTTAGTTATTTGTTTTTAAGGGGTTTTAAGTGTTGGGCATCATCCACCTTTTTTCCACACAATGAACTAGTCCATCTGCCATATATAGCAGTAGCTACTAATACCAGGGCAAACTAGAAGATGAAGAGCAGCTTCTTATAGGAATAGTATTAGAGCGTTGGAGACTGGAGATCGCACTAGATCACCTTACTTGCTACCGTAATAACGGAAGCCAATACTATCGTTGAACTATATCTTTATTCGGTATTCACTAATCCTATGTTCTTGTCTACGAATAGTCTCTCTATTGTATATACTTTTTCCTGAGAATATATCTCTATTTCCTCTCATATCGTGGTTTGTCCTTTATTTAATATTACAAGCGTTCACTAATCCTATGTTCTTGTCTACTAATAGTCTCTCTATTGTATATACTTTTTCCTGAGAATATATCTATTTCCTCTCATATCGTGGTCTGTCCTTTATTTAATATTACAAGCGTTCACTAATCCTATGTTCTTGTCTACTAATAGTCTCTCTATTGTATATACTTTTTCCTGAGAATATATCTCTATTTCCTCTCATATCGTGGTTTGTCCTTTATTCAATATTACAAGCGTTCACTAATTCTATGTTCTTGTCTACTAATAGTCTCTCTATTGTATATACTTTTTCCTGAGAATATATCTCTATTTCCTCTCATATCGTGGTTTGTCCTTTATTTAATATTACAAGCGTTCACTAATCCTATGTTCTTGTCTACTAATAGTCTCTCTATTGTATATACTTTTTCCTGAGAATATATCTCTATTTCCTCTCATATCGTGGTTTGTCCTTTATTTAATATTACAAGCGTTCACTAATCCTATGTTCTTGTCTACTAATAGTCTCTCTATTGTATATACTTTTTCCTGAGAATATATCTCTATTTCCTCTCATATTGTGGTTTGTCCTTTATTTAATATTACAAGCATTCAATAACCAGAACGGAACATTAAGTATTCCTAACTTTAATGGTTTTATTTGCACGCAGTTAAAGGGTTTCAAGTATTGCAATGTAATCCTATTTACCCAACCCCTCCGCACGGGCAGGATATGACACAAGGTCAATTTCTAAGCGGAGTTTAACTGGTTTGAATTCAGAGTTTTCCTTCTCCTAGACTCGTTGCCTCACCAAGGTTCAAGAACCCAGTCTGTCCTACTATTTACACATAGATGGAAGGAGAATAATCGGATTAGTGCTATGTGAAATGCAATCAGTCTCGTCCAGGATTTGAACTCGTGTCGCCGTGTTCATTTCCTACGACGATAACCATTACACCACGGGCACCTCGAGTATTGCTATGTAATACCAATTATTAAATTTAACATCAGCTATTTGTTTGAACACTGTTTAATGGCTTCAACTATTGCTATGTTTCTTCAATAGTTTTGTTTGCACATAGTTAAATGGTTTCAAGTATACCAATCTAACACTAATAATTCTATTTAATCTTAGTTATTTGTTTGCACACACTTAAGAGGTTTTAAGTATTGCTAACTCTAATGGTTTTATTTGCACACAGTTAAAAGATTTCAAGTATTACAATTTAATATTATTAATTCTATTCAACGTTTGCACATTTTTAAAAGATTCTATTGAATATCAATTGTTCAATTTGACATCAGCCATTTTCCTGTACATTGTTAAATGACTTCAAATACTGTTACCTAACTCTAATCGTTTTATTTGCACGCAGTTAAATGGTTAAGCTGTTCTTTTTTACCCTTAGATTGGACCCTGAAAGATGTTAAAATTCCGGGTTTGAAAAATTAAAAAAAAATGTGTTCCAGGAAAAGCTGACCAAGTCCCTACGTGTTAATCTCTTCAGTAGCACTGTTTTGCTTGCAACGTTATACACAAGAGAAACGTGGTCTGCAAAAAAAAAAAAAAAAAAAAAAAAAAAGGAACTGTAACTAATCACAATACAGAGTCTTATAGAAAGATCCATGCTGGGAATATCGTTGCGTGAGCACCACACACACACACACACACACACACATACACACGTACGCGCGTTTTGAAACAGAACGCTATTAACGATAATTGAAGGCTATGGTGTGGTACTATAGCTTCACGACACCTAGTTGGCCGCTGGTTTCGTGATTACCACATGTGTCGACTGGTCTTTCTCTGTTTCTTTCCACGCCCACGTTGCTTTCAGATCCGAGGAAAGAGAAGATGGTTGAGGTCCAGTCGATGAAGGTTGGAATTCGTGTTGGAGAGATGAAAAAGTTGCCAAGCAAATTTTAAAAATGACAAAAATAAGGCGTTTGTTATAAACAGTAACAAACGTTTATTTACACAGTTGTTTAGATAATTTTTAGTCAAACACCACAAACTGGGAGTGAAAGTAGTTGACTGGCGGAGTTTTAACTGCAATTAGGCAGTGCAATGGCAACGGATTTGGTTCTTTTAGCGGCGAATTCCTGAACCAACTCAATTTTTCGCTTTGGGTGTCCTCCATTTATGGGCCCGAATCCCGAATAATCAGTTTCTGATTGGTCAGCCAATGGGGACTGCCGACCAATGGCTATCATCGTAACAATCCCCCCGGTTTGCCCCTGATTGGTTTAGACAATCGGCCAATCAGCCACAGTCATTGGGAGGGGCCACAAGGAGCAGTCCCGTGGCTAGCTGACCAATGATTTAGTGATTCAAGGCCTTGTGCCAAACTTGGTGACACCAACCCAAATTGTCTGCTATTTTAAAAATACATCTTTTTGTTTAAAGTTTGAAATCCGATGGCTGTCTTGACAGCTTTTTGCAGTTGTGCGGATGTTTATTTTTTGGTGACAGATTTATAGGTCAACAAGCCCTGATCGGATCTCAAACTTTTTCGTACTTAATCACTTGATATTTATTTTATACACGGTTCTCAAAAAATACTTGGACACCCAAAATGAATTTATTTTTAACAAAATACTTATTATCATGATTTAATAAAATTAATTAATTTCCTTTAATTAATTTCGCCAGCCAACTCCTTGACACTTAAATGAAAGTGTCATATTCCTTCCCATCTTACCAGACATTTAACCAAGGGTTAAATGTCGGTAAGAAATTTTAGCGGTAACATACACATACATATATAAAAGGATTGGTTTGAGTTCGATTTGTTGTTCTGGTCTCTTCTCTTGATCAGTGACAACTATTCCTGAGCGCTCAACATTCTTGTGCAGCTTAGTTCGTCTATCTTTCTTAAGCTTACTGAAACAATGGCGTATAATCAGGCTTAATGTTTAGGAAACTGACAAAATTATTAAGTTGATGGTTATTATTAAAATTATCCAGTTACCTTTTAACACCGAACTCTTTTCAATCTCTCTCTCTCCATATATATATATATATATGTTGTTTTATACACCTTCATTCATGCTTACAATCGTTCTCCGAATCAACAGTATTTTCACGGATGATTCTCAATTTACCTACACTAGAGCCCCGTGGAGATAATTGTAGCTTCTTTGCATTGCAGTCATTATCAGAGTCCATTGCAGATTTTTCATGAATGATTTTTAATTTAGGCTGATGCCCATTAACAGCTATAGAGATTGTTTTTGTTGTTTTTTTTTTTTTTTTTTTTTTTTTTTTTTTTTTTTTTTTTTTTGCTGTATTTGGTACATGAAGGGAATAATCAACAATACGATTATGAAACAATCGCATACGAATAGGACTATTCTTGCAATCAGAATCACTACTAATTACTTTTTTTATCTTTGTTGGAGGTGTAAAGCCCCCCATACTTTCACTATCAGATTCTAATAGTTTTTTTGAGGCAAGACGGCGTCGAGTAGGGGTAGAGTCAGAGATTTCTTCTAATGGGATAAGGTTGTCCTCTTTATCAGGCAAGTTTTCACAGACAGGAGATGAACGAGGAGCCGATGCTCGATCATCATCTGTTAAATCCCTCTTACTGAGCAAACTACCATCATTACTGTCCTCGAGCACAGACTGCAGCACCTCAAAAGCAGACAGCCTTTTAGTAACTGCCTTTTGTTTTTTCTCTGTTGGTTGATCAGCAAAGGAAGTTGTCTTACCCTGTGATTCTTCATGAATAGATTTTTCATTTGTCAACTTTTGGAAACTATTTGTTAAGGGATGTTTAGGAATTGTAGCACTGGCAAAGGGACTGGGAAACTTATAAGGACTAGTCTTCTTAACTTTGTCCTGGAAGTCATTTATTAAAATTTGTCTTGACAGTATCCTTTTTGATGGCCGCAGAGAAAGCAATGACCATTGCTTATCTTTAATATCTTCCATCGTAGACTTCTTTGCATTCTTGGACAGTTCCAATTTTTTCTCTACAGCCTCAACATCTTCCTTCTCTTCCAATTCTATGACCTCAGTGGTACAAGCATCAAGTGAAGTTTCATTCTCCACTTTTGGACAAGAACCCGTTCGAGATAATAGAGTTTGGGGTTGTGTCTCTTGAGCACTCTTGGATAATTCACTAGGAGAATTACTATTGCCATCTTCAGGAACTCCTGATTTTTCTTGAGCAGATGGTGGAGTGATAATTTTATTTCCATTTGCTTTTACAGATTCCTCATTACCAACATTAAATTCAAAAAGCAGCTTCACAATAATATCAGCAAAAATAGATTTCTGTTGAGGGTTCAGGCTATCTTTCTGGGAATGCTGCAGATACTTCTTCCCAACAATCTTTTTGGTTAACAGATTGAAATCATCAGTTTTCGAGAACAAGTCACGAACAAAATCCTCCATACGCTGCTTTTCTTCTTCCTCCATATTTACATGCATTCCACTCGCCTCCTTTGAAATCACCTGGTAAAGGTTTTCTTCATTTGGCTCTGAAGGGATTACTTTGGCAGCGCAAGAAATAGCAGTTCGTGGGGGTAACTTTACACTATCAACAGTGTAGATTTTAGTTTCCCCACTGGTTTTACTATCCAAGGGAATTTCTACCCCCTTTTCTTTCTTTAATGAGTGGATATGGTTAGTTTTGTGACTTTTAGTTTGTGCCGGCGCCTTGGTTTTTCGTTTTTCTGAAGTCGAGTAATTTGTATTCCCGCCTTCGGACCTCGGGCACTTTTGTTCGTCACAATTCCAGCGTTCTTGCTGACTTGGAGCATTCCTTTTTGTTTTTTGTACTGGTCGTCTACAGCTGTAACAACCATGACTCTCTCCAGCCCATTTTCTATGGTAACCCTCCGCCTTTGGTTCCCTTAGTACTGTAGAAGAGCCTATTCTCTCCTGTCGCCAATAATTCCTACCTGAAAATTTATTAGTTTTTTCTTTTTCACGGCAGCCCCGAAGTCGCTCATAGAGCCTTTCGCTTTCTCTGGCTGATGACAAGGCTTCCGACAGTGTCTTCGGGTTAGCTCTCGCCACATCTTCCCTAATGAAGGAATTGTTTATCCCATCAATGAAGAATTCGGCCAGTTGTACTTGTATGGCTGACCCTTCTCTCAGCTCAGAGTCTCTGTAAGCCATCCTCGCAAGACTTGACATTCGACTCGCTAACTCCGCAAGCGATTCATTTTTTTCTTGCGTCACCTTAATCAACGCTCGAGCAGCATCAGCAGGGTTTATGAATTCTCCATACTGTGCTGTGATTTCATCGAATAAGGTTTTACTGGAAGTGTCTGGATGGTCGTCAAGATAGCTTCCAATCCATTCGGATACGATCCCATCTGAATAGTCATAGGCTAAGTTAATTAATTCGGCGTCCGTTAGATCATGGACCCTTTGTTTTTTCTTTAACGCCATTAGCCATGGTTTCAGGTCAGTCGGCCTTCCAGTAAAAATTGGGATCTTCGATCCAGCTGTTACCAACATAGGGAAAGTATTTGGACGGGAAGTAGCCATTGTATTAAAAAAAAACACTTAGTAGCTTTTTAGAAACGAATCAAATCTGCACAATGAATGTAGAGAAGCAAAGGAAAATAGTCACTTACCCCGACTCTGTGGATTTTTCCTTGAGTGGCTGTGTGACTGTAGTTGAGCTGATGTCTTCCTGGGCTGTTTTCTGGGTGAGGTTTCGTTGTGCCGGTGAACTATTTGGGTGTCGATCCTGTGTTTTGAACCATCAAACGTAGTCAGGGTCGATTCTGGGTTCTGAGGCACAGATGCGACGAGATCCGCCGTGGTAATTAAACAGGGTCAATCCTGGTCACGGCACCAAATGTGGTACTATAGCTTCACGACACCTAGTTGGCCGCTGGTTTCGTGATTACCACATGTGTCGACTGGTCTTTCTCTGTTTCTTTCCACGCCCACGTTGCTTTCAGATCCGAGGAAAGAGAAGATGGTTGAGGTCCAGTCGATGAAGGTTGGAATTCGTGTTGGAGAGATGAAAAAGTTGCCAAGCAAATTTTAAAAATGACAAAAATAAGGCGTTTGTTATAAACAGTAACAAACGTTTATTTACACAGTTGTTTAGATAATTTTTAGTCAAACACCACAAACTGGGAGTGAAAGTAGTTGACTGGCGGAGTTTTAACTGCAATTAGGCAGTGCAATGGCAACGGATTTGGTTCTTTTAGCGGCGAATTCCTGAACCAACTCAATTTTTCGCTTTGGGTGTCCTCCATTTATGGGCCCGAATCCCGAATAATCAGTTTCTGATTGGTCAGCCAATGGGGACTGCCGACCAATGGCTATCATCGTAACAATCCCCCCGGTTTGCCCCTGATTGGTTTAGACAATCGGCCAATCAGCCACAGTCATTGGGAGGGGCCACAAGGAGCAGTCCCGTGGCTAGCTGACCAATGATTTAGTGATTCAAGGCCTTGTGCCAAACTTGGTGACACCAACCCAAATTGTCTGCTATTTTAAAAATACATCTTTTTGTTTAAAGTTTGAAATCCGATGGCTGTCTTGACAGCTTTTTGCAGTTGTGCGGATGTTTATTTTTTGGTGACAGATTTATAGGTCAACAAGCCCTGATCGGATCTCAAACTTTTTCGTACTTAATCACTTGATATTTATTTTATACACGGTTCTCAAAAAATACTTGGACACCCAAAATGAATTTATTTTTAACAAAATACTTATTATCATGATTTAATAAAATTAATTAATTTCCTTTAATTAATTTCGCCAGCCAACTCCTTGACACTTAAATGAAAGTGTCATAATGGATTTTTCTTTTATCTTTTGTCGTTTCATTTTTGATTTGAAAATAATTTGCCCTTGAGGCATTATAACGTCACATATTACCATCGCCATGAAGATGGTTAAAAATAAACAAGAAAAAACAAAACAAAACAAAAAACAAATAAACAAAACAAAACAAAGCTAAACAAGACAAAACGTTAACTAATGGAATATCATGAAATAAATTCGAACATCCGCTAAATAGTTTGTTTTTCCAATCTTCAACTGTTTTCCCAATCTTCCAATTCATATACCGTGGGATATAGTTCCACTTCTCTCTCTCTCTCTCTCTCTCTCTCTCTCTCTCTATATATATATATATATATATGGAAAATGTTTTTTCTTTTTTTTGTAGGTCCAAAGAGAGAAAAATAAAAGACCAAGTCGATCCGATTTTTGAGGGACAAAAGTTTATATATATAAAACATCATCAATACAGATGATAAATACAATTCTCGTGGCAAAAACTTGAATGCCTCATATATATGAACAATTTAGCATTAAATAAACAACAATGGTTGATATGCTATACGGTCAAACTAAAACTATCAGTATTATTCCAAAGCAATGTTTCGCTGCATCTTCGAGTCATTTATATATATATATATATATATATATATATATATATATATATATATATATATATATATGCATTTATTTTAATTTTTTATTTCGATAAATGTTGTTTCTAAAATTTAAAGAGCAAAATTTAATAGGATCCAAGGGAGATGATTCAAATCATGAATTACTCCCCTTGAATTCACATAATTGAAAAAAATGAAGTCAGATTTTATTGTATCATTATTCACTAAATTTTCCGTTGTTTGAAAATTCCATGGGTACAGCAAATTATTACAATTTATTTTGAGTAGTATTTTCTAAATGAAAAAATTTTTTTAATGGAAACTTACTTATGTCGTTATTACTGGAACTGCGAAGAATAGTATACCACTATTTAGTGGTATACTTATATTGTGAGACTTTTATTTATTTTTGTTTTTTCAAAATTATTATTTTTTTTATTTACCCATCAGAGTTTTCCCCATCAGCATTAGCTGATGATCTTTCACTGTGGTTTGAGTTACAGCAAGTCTCCTCAAGTTTCCAGGACTCTTTTCAGTATTCTGGCCGTTCTCAATAATGCTGTTGTCTCGATGGTCTCCACTCGTCCGCCAACTTCCAAGTCCTCCAATCCCTTTAATAATCGTTATTGTACCGAATACACCAATCCCGATTGGTATAATCGTCACCTTCACGTTCCATTGTTTTTTAACTCCCTGGCAAGCAAGATCCAAGTGCTTATCCTTCTTTTCACTTTCTTCCAGTTTTATTTTGTGGTCATCCGAGACGGCAAAGTCCACACTTTTGCAAATTCTCTTTTTTTTTTGTTGATTATTATAAGGTCTGGTCTTCTGGCTGTGATTAGGCGTTCTGTTTGTATGTCAAAGTCCCATAGGAGTTTATGTGTGTCATTCTCTGGGATTGCTGCTGGGTTGTGCATATACCATCTGTTCGTATATTTAAATTTAAATTTTATTACACATCTCCAAGTGGATTACCTTGCCCAACCAGTCCTGTCTAGTCTTATATTCCCTCGGTGCTAATTTGTTGCATCCGCTTATTATGTGATTGATCGTTTCATCTCTCTCACCACATAACGTACATTAGCTATTTTGTTGCGTCTTATCTATTCTCGCTTTGATATGATTGGTTCTTATGGCGTTGTTTTGTGCTGCTATTAGGAGAGATTCTATTTCTCTCTTAAAGTTTCCTTTCCTCTGCCACGTCCAGATTTTCTCGTGCGAGATGTTGTTTATTAGTCGTTTAAACCACCCATAGAGTTGTTTTCCTTCGCATTTTTGTTTCCTAGTTATTGTCATTCTGTTGGTCCCCGTGTTATCAGTATCATTTTTGATGACCGTAATCAGTCCTTCTTCGTGTTTTTCTATGTAATCCTCGAGTCGTTGTGTCGATGCGTCAACACTTCAATGCTGGTAAGTCCTCTTCCTTCCTATTTCTTGATATATATAGTCTGTCAGGATCGTCTCTGGGATGTAACGCTTTATGCATGGTCATTAGTTTCCTTGTTCTATGGTCCATTTGCTTAAGTTCTTCTCTAGCCCACTTCAGAAAGGGTACCGAATATCTAACGAGGAGTACAGCCCAGGTATTTATTCCTTTGATAAGGTTTCTGCAAGATAGTTTTGTCTCGAGTAGCTTTCTAGTTCTTCTAAGATATTCTTTCTTAATTTTGTCTTTCATCTCCACTTGTTTGATGGTGTCAGCCACCAAAATGTTCAAGTATTTGTTGGTTTACTTTTCTCCGAGCGTTCTAATCTTGTCTTGACTTGGTAGTTCCATTCCGTCAGTTAGATGTTGTTTGCCTCTTTTCATTACCAGCATTGCACATATTATTATTATTATTATTATTATTATTCACTCATAAGAGCTTTTCACATCATGGTTAGCCGATGGTTTTTCACTGGAGTCTGAGTGACAGTAAGTCTCCTCAAGTCTCCAGGACTCTTCTCAGTATTCTGGCCGTTCTCAATAATGCTGTCGTTTGGATGGGTCCACCCGTCCGCCAACTTCCAAGTCCTCTAGTCCCTTTAATAATCCTTTAGTTACTGTTCCAAACGCACCAATCACAATTGGTATAATTGTCACCTTCATGTTCAACAGTTTTTTCAATTCCCTTGCAAGGTCGAGGTACTTATCCTTCTTTTCACATTATTTCAGTTTTATTCTGTGGTCTGCCGGGACAGCAAAGTCGACTATTTGGCAAATTCTTTCTGTTTTGTTGATTATTATTAACTCTGGTCTTCTGGCCGGGATTAGGTGATCCGTTTGTATGTTAAAGTCCCAAAGGAGTTTATGCGTGGCATTTTCTAGGACAGGTGCTGGGTTGTGCATATACCATTTGTTAGTATGGTCAAATTTAATATTCTTACACATTTCCCAGTGAATCACCTTACCGACCCAGTCATGTCTCGCCTTCTACTCCCGCTGGGCTAATTTGCTGCATTCGCTTATTATATGATTGATGGTTTCATCTCTCTCACCACATAGCCTGCATTTGCTATTTTGTTGCGTCTTATCTATTCTCGCTTTGATATGATTGGTTCTTATGGCGTTGTTTTGTGCTGCTATTTGGAGAGATTCTGTTTCTCTCTTAAAGTTTCCTTTTCTTAGCCATGTCCAAGTTTTGTCATGTGAGATATTGTTTATTAGTCGTTTAAACCGCCAATAGAGTTGTTTTCCCTCACATTTTTGTTTCCTAGTTATTGTCATTCTGTTGTTCATCTTGTTCTCAGTTTTGTTTCTGGTGGCTGTAATGAGTCCTCCTTCGTGTTTTTGTATATAGTGTTCGAGTCGTTGTATCGATGCGTCAACGCTGTCTTCAATGCTGGCAAGTCCTCTTCCTCCCTCTTTTCTTGAAACATATAGTCTGTCAACGTCGTCTCTGGGATGTAAAGCCTTATTATTATTATTATTATTATTATTATTATTATTATTCCTTGTGAGTTGTTCATATCAGTATTAGCTGATGGTTTTCACTGGAGTTTGAGTGACAGGAAGCCTCCCCAAGTCTCAAGTACTCTTTTCAGTATTCAAGTAAACCTCAACAATGCTATAGTTTGGAGGGTTTCCATTTGTTCTCCGATTTGCTTCATTTAAACATGATTGATCAAATATCCCTGGAAGATCGCTTTTAGGGTTTGTTGTGGTGAGAGCAAATATCCCTGGAAGATGCATTTTAGAGTTTGTTTTCTGAAGAGAAAATATCCCTGGAAGATGGCTCTTTTTGGGTTTGTTGTGGTGAAAGCGAATATCCCTGAAAGATGTGTTTTAGGGTTTCTTGTGTTGAGAGTGAATATCCATGGAAGATGCCTTTTAGTGTTTGTTGTGGTGAAAGCGAATATACCTTTTAGAGTTTTTTCACCCACTATCCATTTTACTTTCCAGTTTTCTATGGTATTTGTGATGAAATTAATGATTTTGTTGGATATTTTGTACATTTTCAGACACTCTATTATCTATGGGGTACTTTGACTCTGGTGAAATATGCCGAAGTAAAAGATCCCTTCTTTGACTACTCCTCCACACACACACACACACACACACACACACACACACACACACACACACACACACACACGCAGCATTCTTATGTAATTGCCATCTAGCTTCTTCTCCAGCCGTTTTGTTAGCATCCATGTAGTGCATCCATATAGCAGTATCGATGTGACCGCTGCCTGGAAGAAACTGCGTTTCATTTTATCGGTTAGGTCTGATTTCCATATAATCGATAGCCTATTGATAGCTGTCCATGCTTTCGTTAACCTCGTTTCGATGTCCTTTTCGGTTGATTCGACCCTGCTTCCTAGGTACGTGAATTTGTCTACTAGTTTAAGTGGGGTTGCTTCTAGAGTGGAGATGTACCCCGTTTGGTTATAGCACATATATTCCGTTTTGTGTGCATTAACATAGAGGCCTATGCTTGCTGCTGCTCGTTCCAAACTATGCAGAAGTGTTTCGGCTTGGTCAGGTGTATTTGCCAGTAACGCTATGTCATCGGCGTAGTCGGCGTCAGTAATTGTTGTTGCGGGGTATCTTCTGCTTCTTTTCTTCGTCAGTTCGAAGCCATTCTCTTTGATTTTGTCAATCGATGTTCTAAGTACGTAGTCTAGACTACTTTTTGTTATTTAATCAGGTATGCTTGTTTCTTGTAGGCATTCACTCAGTCGCAGATGCAATCTGTTGTGGATGGCCGTTACTTTTTGAAACTAAAAGACATGTATACCATCATGGCCTGTTTTTTTCCAATTTTGTTTTTTCTTAAATGTTGCCCTTTGCGAGTCCAGATATATGTTTATCTCGGTGCCTTCTTTGAATTCTTTAAATTCTTTTTCAAGTTATTCATCCATTCGACATTTATCTTATTTTCTTTCCTTCTCCATATTTTTCTACAAATTCTTTTTTGTCTTCAGTTTCTGTGTTTGTGTTTTCTCCATTAACAATTGTCTTTTGTCTCCAGTTGCTGTCTTCGTGCACTATTCATCAACAATATTCTTTGTCTAAGGTTGCTATATTTGTATCCACTCCATCAATAAGTCTTTTGTTTTTGATTGCTATTTATGCATACTTTTAATCAACAACAGTCATTTGTCTCCAGTTGCTGACTTTGTGCTTTCACCACAACAAACCCTAAAAGGCATCTTCTAGTGACACTCTTCATTATTGATGGCCTTTTGTCATCGATTGCTGTTTTTGTGTCCTCTCTATTGACAATTATGTCTCTGGTTGGTGTCTTTGTGTACTCTCCACTAACAATAGTCTTTTGTCGTTTGAGGTGCCCGCGGTGTAATGGTTATCGTCGTAGGAAATGGACACGGCGAAACGAGTTCAAATCCTGGACCAAGCTAATTGCATTTCACATAGCACTAATACCCTTGGGAAAGGTATGAATCCAATTATTCTCCCTCCAGCTATGGGTAAATAGTAGGACAGACTGTGTTCTTCAGCCTTGGTGAGGCAACTAGTCTAGGAGAAGGAAAACTCTGAATTCAAACCTGTTAAACTCTGCTTAAAAATTGACCCGAGCAGAGGGGTTGTAATTATGGATAGTCTTTTTTCATTGATTGCTATCGATGTATAATCTCAATCAACAATAATCTTTTGTCTCTAGTTGCTGTCTATGTGTACTCTTCTTTAACAATAGTCTTTTGTTTTCGATTGCTGTCTTTATGTCCTATCTATCAACAATTCTGTCATCGGTTGGTGTCTTTGGTTCGTCTCCATCAACAATTGTCTTTTGTCTCCGGTTGCCGTTTTTGTACTCTCTATTTGCGATAGTACAATCATCGGTGACTAACACAAGTTGTCTGGTGAGGAGGGTGGCTAGACACCCAGCAGGACGAAAAACAAAACCTGTCAAAAGCCGGAAGAAGCTTCTTGCTTAACGACCATTTAGCACATTACGCGGGGACATAGAAATATTTTGGTTGGTATCCAAGTACGTATCAAGACCACCTGAGGTATCCCTGTCTTGCAGTTTTGTCGAATTTGTTGGTGCACTATCTCTATGACTCCTGTTACCGAAAAGTGGAACTAATTCTGTTGATTCCTTGAGAAGTGGCAAGGCTCTGGTTTGGGCGTTACAGATTTTGGGGAAAGTGGAGTGATCTCTTAATTACTATTACCCCCGGGTAATATCTGTTTAGGGAGTCAGCTATGGGTCAAATAGGTATTGAATACCAGGATCAGGTGGAGCTCGATAGCCTTGGCTGGCAATCCATCTAGGACAAGGATAGTCTGAGATAAAACGACCCAAGGACCTCGTTGTCACTGTCCCAGCTTGCTTGGCTATGACAAATGAACCACGGTGTAAAGGGTGGGGGTAGTACTACTCACACCACACTCCAACTAAAAACTTCATTGCACAAGCTGAAAGGACAAGTCCACGTTCGTGACGCTACCAATACTTCCAAACCCTGTAGCGATGGGAAAGAGGCGAAACGGCAGGTGAAAGATGTCACTAGAGGTCGCAGTCCTAATCTTGCATGTAGGCAGTTCAGGATATTGGTCGTCTGATGTTGACTTGAGACGACAGCATCACCCGGCAGTACTCTGAACGACAGCACTGCTTGCTCCACCAGGAGATGGGCCGAGAAAAGGTGGCCTAACCGAAGTTCGTCCCTCATTCCCCAGTTGGCTTTCCGTGGTTAACGGGCATCTTCTCAGGCGGTCCCAGAACATAAAACAAGGAAAGTAAGCACCCACCCCCAAGAGGACAAAAATACAGAGAGTCGCATGCTGGAACGTTAGAATGATGCTTGACGCAGCTCACAACAACCGACCTGAACATCTGATTTCACGTGAACTGTTCAGGATAAATGTCGACATTGTTGCCCTTAGTGAGGGAGTTAACTATGGGTCAAATAGGTATTAAGTACCAGGATCAGATGGAGCTCGATAGCGTCCTTGTGCACAAGCGTGACCTCAAAGACGTCATTCACACCAAATTGATGCCCAGCGCTGAATGCCACACCGACCATCACCTAGAGCGCTGCAAACTTAGGCTGCACTTCAAACCTAAGCCAAGAAAGGGAGGTACCCCCCACTCAAGAAAAAGTTCAATCTGAAAAAATTACAGTAGGCTGAAGTGAAAGCTGACTCTCATGCAGGCCTACAGCGACTGCCCAGAAAACCTTTCTTCTGTAACACACTGGAATCAACTGAAGAGTGCCATCCTGCAGACAACTGGGTTCTGTGGTTTACCACCCTGAAGAACAAAGACTGGTTCGACGAGAACAACCAAGATATTCATAAACTGCTTGCGAAGAAGAGATCATCCCACTAAGCCCACGTGTCTCAGCCGTCGTGTCCTGTAAGGAGG
>OY757942.1:2660726-2753226 GCA_963585895.1 Sepioteuthis lessoniana
GGTATGAATCCAATTATTCTCCTCCAGCTATGGGTAAATTGTAGGGCAGACTGTGTTCTTCTGCCTTGGTTAGGCAACTAGTCTAGGAGAAAGAAAATTCTGAATTCAAACCTGCTAAACTCCGCTTAAAAATTGATCTTGTGTCATATCCTGCTCGAGCGGAGGGGTTGGGTAAATATGAAAAGAATTAATTTTGAAAATAGCGACAATGTTTTGAAATGCCTTTAGGTTTTTTCTTGTTTTTTTTAAATATTCCATATTTCTTGATAATATTCTATTTCCGTTGTTAGCGTTGTGTTTTTTAAATTCATTAGCAACTAAGTTTTATCCAACTCTACGTTTACGTAATTTTGTAATGTTATAAAAAAAAAAACTAAAAAAAGAAAAAATCAAAAACACTCTTTACTTATGCAAGCAACCCCTGATGATGGCCTATGAAAGGTCCGAAAGCTCTCTCAGGACTATGTTGGTTAATTCATCCTCTATTTCCAACCTGAAACCAAGACACTTATCAGGAAAATTGAAAGGATCTAATAAAATCATATAGACCAAATGTGCCTTTATTTGTTAATCAAACATGCATAAATTAAAGACTGTTGCCCATCTGCACTCACACACACACACACACACACACACACACACATATATATATATATGCAGAGAGAGAGAGAGAGAGAGAGAGAGAGAGAGAGAGGGTTGAGATAATCTAATTATTTCACTTATTATATAGATCTTGTCCAAATCCTATAAAACCGTTTTGTTAACAGCATGAATATCACTTGTAATGGCTGCCATAGTAATTATTCCCATGTCTTGAATTTATTTATGATTGTCCATTAAAGAGGTCATTCTTATTCAGGGAATCACTCGCCATTATCGGTTCATCAAATCGTCCGTCTATTTTTCTGACCACTGAGCAGTAAATGAAGTCCACTTGTTTCAATAAATGATAATTTCAATAAATAATGGCTCACAGTTTAGGAGTTTTTATTTCAGGTCTGCTAATGTCTTCCAGCTGATTCTTTAGTGTGAAACCATTTTCTTTTCTTTCATCTGTTTTAATATATAATATATAGATATAAAAGTGAAAATATGTTGAAGAATTTTGCGAAATTCAAATCAAGTTGTATGAGCATTAGTCGAATGATTACTGTGTGTTTGTTTTCAGTATGTTTCGGCTCCATATGTGTAGCTTTCATCTGGTGGACTGTATTCCACCGAAACTATTAGTGATTCAGACTACGCAGATTATCAAGCGCTTCTCGCAAATGCACCTGCTCAAACCGAATCCCTGCCTTGAGCAGGCAGCAAGAGGCATTAATCTCAACGTGAACTCAGATAAAACAGAATTCAATTGTTTTTAATCAAGATAGTGCCATTTTATTAAATGTTAAGACTGAATTTAGGAGACCACTTTATACACTTCGGAAGCAATATCTTATCTACGGAAATCGATTTTGCTAGACGCTTAGATAAAGCGTGGACTCTTATTGTCGGATTAATAGCTTTATGAAATTCTGATTTTTCTTGTAAAATAAAAGGGGGAATCTAGCCAAGCTGAAGCTATGTCAGTAGCGCTCTCGTGCATGACTATATAATCATATATTTAAAAGAAAAAAAATTTTTTAAATCACTCATATTTTTTGGTGATAATATTTCATTGTCTGAAGATGCAGATCTAATATTTAAAAAAAAAAAAGGGTCTGCTAAAATAAATATCATCACAAATCATATGAGTGATTTTTAATGTTTTTTTTTCTTTTAAATGGAATTATTTTCTCTGGAATTTAACCTATTATTAGTTTACATTGAGCTTTCTTTTGGATTTTGAATTACATGGATAATGAAGAAAGAAAATCCTTAAATAGAATCGTTCCCACAATCGGCTGACTTGGCTTCGAATTATATATATATATATATATATATATTATATATATATATATATATATATATAAAATTAACTTAAATCGCGAGTCGGAAATCTTCTACTAAAGTTTCACCTAAACGGATCATCAGGAAGTCTAATCCCGACTGATGCTAAAGGAGAAAACGCCATTTTATATTCACCAAAAACCCACCTAACTTAAAATTTACATAACAAAAGAAACGACCCCCCCCAAAAAAAACCCTCGTTATAAATACTCTGAAACCCATTCCTAATTATAGAGCAACCACGCCCTTTTGTGTCTACAACTATTTAACACCTTCGAACTTTGGTTTAACATATTCCTACTTTTACAAGATGATATTGCCAATTTTTCCTCCTGGTGTAGGTAGATATTAGATTAGTAAATATATATATATATATATATATATATATATATATATATATATATATAATAAATAAATAAATATATATTAGATATATACATATTTAATTCATGCAAAATATACTGCGACCCTGGATTTCATGTAGTTTTTTGCATGAAACCAGGGTGGCAGTCTATTTTCCATGGATTAAATATATATATATATTTAATATATATTCATTTATTATCATCATATAGTATCTCTATCCTAGATATTGAGAACTTTCCATATTTTATTGCACTTAGTTCGACACATACCCACAAAGTAATTTAGTGACAACCAACACCTCTTATATATATATATATATATATATATATATATATATATATATATATATATATATATATATATATAATATATATATATATATATATATATATATATATATATTACCGGCTCATTAGGTAGAGTGTTCGCCAATGCTTCGGGAGACCTGAGTTCAATTCCAGGTCGCGTCATACCAAAGACTTTAAAATGGTACTTGATACCTCCTTGCTTAACACTCAGCAATATAAGGTACGTATCAAGGGTAAAGAGGAGCAATTCAGGGGAAGAAGTAGCATCTTGCCCAACATCTCAGTGTAGTAGCTATTGAAAAAGAAGCCTTCTGGTCGCCCTCCACTAAGGTCGCCAACTTTACTTACTTATATATATATATATATATATATTAAAAGCTAAAGGCAAATGAGAGAAGTTTGTTTGAAAAAGTGCTCAACGCTACAGCAGCAGAGCAAGAATACAACCCAGAAAAATATCCAATAATGACCAGTAAAAACAAAAAAAAAAACAAAAAAAAACAGAAAGCAACAACAAATAAATAGATAGAGCTACGATATAAATAAAAAAAGTCATTCGAAAAATCCAAACTAGCCGTTACTAAAAGTTTCACGCCTGAGTACATGCGCAAATCGTTAGAAAATCAATTATCATATAGCCAGTAAATATTAGGTTAACAAATACCTCACTACGAAGTGTCCACGGTGCTGTTTTTACGATAACATGCATACAGAAATCAGATTGTTATAATATCAGTTATTGTACGGCTAGCAAATATTGAGGTAACAAAGATCTCGCAACAGTGTGCTGTTTTCGCTGTGTTACGATTACATACAAAAATCTGATCATCATACTATCATTCATTATACTGATAGTAAGTATTGCGTTACATAACATCGTGCTACAATATGTTGTTTTTGCAGTGTTACAGTTACATACATAAAAAAAAAATTGGACCGTTGTTCTATCAATTTTTACTCAGCTAGTAGGTATTACGGTAACAAAAACCTCCCTCCGATGAGTCGCCTTCGCAGTGTTACGGTTACATGGATAGAAAAACTTAATCGCTATACAATCAATTATTATACAGCTAGCCAAGTATTGCGCTAACAAATACCTTGCTACAATGTGTCATTTTCGCTATATTATGGTTATGTACATACAAAAATTGAATTTTTATAATATCAGTTATTGTACATCAAGCAAGAAGAAGAAAACACTTAGAACGCATTTTTATATCTAACAGCACTTTTTCCCGCCTTTTTAAAAATAATTACTACCATATTTTGTGATGTGTAATTTGCGCTCTGCGAGAATTACACTCATTTTTTCTTGTAACAAAACCGAACGGCATTCGCAGAACTTCATCATTTTCTGATGAACCTGTAATTACAGGGCCGTCTCTGAACAGGAAACGGAAGGAAGTGAATGATATGAGACACCAAATGTTATTTAAAGAAAAACATTAAAAAATTATTTTTGCAAGCTCGACTTAAGCAAGAAGAAAAAGATTTCACGACAGAAAAAAAAGAAGCACAGAAAAAGAAGATGGAAGAGAAACCAATTAAAAAAAATGAATCTAAATACATCTCCATTCATTTTGATTTAAATAGCCATCATAAAACGGTCCCCCGCTGCCATTTACTTATTCCAGCAACATACAAGGTGCATACGATAAGTTTCCATACTTTTATTGACAGTATAGACATGAAACTCTAGTCCCCTTCGAAGTAATCTCCTCCGGCTGCAATGCACTTATTGTACCGTTCCAACAACTTCTGGAAGGACCCATGGAAGTCCTCTTGTGTGAGCGTGTCAATAACCTTCGTCACAGCCTCTTTCATATCCTCAATTGTCTCATAACGATAGCCTCTGAGCTTAGGGAATAACGAAAGGTCACAGGGAGCAAGGTCTGAACTTTAGGGAGGTTGAGGAACTATCTTGATGCCCATCTTGCTCAAATAGTCTGTGACAAGAATGGAGTTGTGGATTGGTGCATTGTCCAGGTGGAAATGCCACTGACCCGATTTGAAGAGTGTTGGCCTGTTCTGACGGAATCTCTTGCTGAATTCCCTTAAAACCTCAACATAGTAACCCTAACCCTAACCCTTTGGCCAATCAACTCTGATGTATTGATTTCCTTACTCCTCCCACACCACTCATCATCCCTCACAGACTCCCAACCTTCCTTGAATCTCTTATGCCACTCAAAAACTGGTGCTCGATTCATGCAAGATTCTCCAAAAGCAGTCTGAAGCATTCCATACGCTTTTGTTGCATTTTTTCCAAGTTCAAAATAGAAATTTATCGTTCTTCTAAAGTGTCCTGACGTTCAGATTGCATTTTTGAAATTCCCCAGCTGTGACAATCAGGCTTAAGTATGGTGTATTCCAATTCCTGCCGTAGTTGTTGATTTGAACCTGAAATCATAAAAATTTGTCAGTCATTTCATAAGATGTATAGCAATAGCATATTGAATTTTCAAGAGTCTATGACAATTTAAAAAAAACGTCTGGAAACCTATTGAATGCACCATGTAATTATGATATGCTTTTCGTACATAAGTGTATGGCCGTTGAAGGTTTCTTTAAAGCAAGTCCTTATAATTATTGACTAAGCTAAGCTTATTTGTGGCACTAGATCGAAAGTATTATGCACCCAGTGAGAATCAAACTCACTACCAATAGTCTGCTAATGTAACTTACTATTTAGGGATTCCCTGTGGAGTAGTGGGTAATGTGCTGGACTGAGGTCATCGTTGCGAGTTCAGATTCAAGTCGTGCTTAGTCGAGGGTCACCTGAAGGCTCCTTTTTCAATAGCTACAATATTGAGGTGTAGGGAAGGGCACTACTCCTTCCCTGGATTGTTTCACTTTACCCTTGATCCTTACCTTATAATGCTGAGTGTTAAGCAAGACGTCATCAAGTACCATTTGTTGAGTCTTTGGTATGACCCGACCAAAAAGAGGAAACGGACTTTGTAATTTTAGGGGATGTAATGTTTTTTGTTTGTTTTTTCCCTAACATTACAAAGTCTGTTTTCTCTTTTTGCGTCTTAATCGTTGTCCTAGTTTAAGCTTTCATCAGATAGGACCTAAACCGGTGAGTTGTTCATTTTTATTTTTTAACATGAGTAATTTTGGTCTTTTTGTTAGTTTAATTAAATTTTGTACCCCCCATAGAATATATATACATACATATATATATATATATATATATATATATATATATATATATATATATATATATATATGAATTTTTCTGCAGTAGTGAATGTAGGTTTGACGGGATTTGGATTCTATAAGAAAAAAAATCTTGTGTTATTTTCACATGAAAGAATTCAAATTCATCTCAAGAACATGACTTCAAATTCGGTTCCATTTCAAAAGTTGCATTTATGCAAAAATATACGCAAAAATTTGAACGTTTCAGTAATCCCGATTCAAGAATTCGCTAACTAATTCTCCAATTCTCTGCTTGGTCTAAACTGGTTAGTGCGCATGCGTGGTAGTGGGCTTGAATGATTTCTCTGATATAACTGAGTCAATGAGCATAAAGATCTTTTAAATCATAAAGTCTTATAAATAATATTGTATTTCATTGTGTAGTCTTCTCAGTGAAGAGGTGTGCAAAATCGACCGACAGGAAGAGATCTTGTTTTACTTCCGTTGAAGCGGATTCCCCCATATTATAATCTGGTAAGAATATCTAAAGATATGCAGGCCTGTATATTTTGTAGCTAGCAAATGCTCCAGGGATTATTTTAATCCATTAAATGCTATTTGAAATTGGATCGACATGCTTAACGATTTTTAGAAGAAAACAAATTAAAAACAAAACCCTATCAGAGCAAAATAAACATTGTTTTTCGGGAGAGAATTAAATGATAAAGGCAGAGAGAATGGTTAAAATGCTTTAACAGTCACTTCATTAGATCTTGTCTCAAAGAATTAAATTCTCCTCTGCTAAGATGATATTCTTTAGGCTGTTGAGTCATTAAATTGCATTTGATTTTAAAATCTTTTTCTTCATTTCTTTTTTGTCCATTTTGTTTTCGATTCAGGAAAAGAACGAAAAAAAAAAAAAAAAATGAAAATTTAAAGGGAGATAATTCTTGTTTCAACAACAGAAATAAAAAAAAATGACGCAAGTTGATTGTTAAGAGCTTCTAAGTCCTTCAAATTGAAACAAGAAAAAAAAATCCCGAAACGATTATATTTGTTTAACCGACTTTTTAAAGCATTTTGCTCGATCAAGTAAAAATATCTTCTTTTTCGAAATTCGAATTGAAAAAAAGAATTGAATAATGGAATAAAAATGGTTTTTATTTTAAATATGAAACCAGCCAAGAAAATTTTGTCGCTGCAAACGAGAAAAGCATTTAAAATCGAAGATCAAATTGAGGATCAAAGGAAGAAACACACCGGTTGACGTACATAGACGATTGTACAGTTTGTTTTAATAGTATTATGACACTTTAATTGTATTATGACACTTTAATTGTATTATGAGACTTTAATTGAATTATGACACTTTAATTGTATTATGACACTTTAATTGTATTATGATACAAGGTAATTATGAGAATTGATTTATTATACAAAAACCAACATGTGTGTTACCTTTTCGAATGGATTACTATCTATCTATCTATCTATCTGAAAGAATCCTTGTGGTGCAATGTTTAATGTTCTGGACAACAGCCTAGAAGTAAGCGAGTTCAAACTCAAGTCGCGCTTATGCAATCACTTTCGGACTAATACCCCTAAGAAAAGGAATGAACCCTCTTATTTTCCCATCTATGGGTTAAATAGTACCACTGTTGATTTTTAGCAATGACGGCTTTGGCATTAAATATCTCTCCAGAGAGAGATGCGTAGATAGATGTGAAAATATAAATTGATATAAATAACCTTAAATTGTTTGGTGGTTTCTTTGATTTAATGGCATATCAAACCGAAAGTGAACGTAATAGCGCGGCTGGAGTACGAACTCGTTTACTACGATTCCACAGTCCATTGCTTTAACCATTACACCATGAGGACATTCCCAGAACAGTAGTGGTACTATCTAACCCTTAGTTGGGAGGATGAGGGGGTTCACACCTTTCCCAAGGGTATTTGCCCGAAAGTGAACGTAAAAGCGCGACTGGAGTTCGAACTCGCTTACTACGATACCGCAGTCCATCGCTTTAACCATTACACCCCGAGGACACCCCCTACTGTTGAGGAAGCAAAACAATGTCAAAAGTTCCCAGTAGACCGAGGCGCATAAAGACTGGACAATAGAGCACTGAAATAATATTTTTAATTTTCTCATTTATATATATAGCATGTATTTATATATTTAGCAATGGTTAGAATTCAGTTTTCCTTCTAGACTGGTTTTCTTCATCATCATCTTGTCGTGCAATTAGCACGGATATCCCTGACCCTCTCTCGTCACCCCTCTCTATCGTTCATCGCTTCCGGCGGGCCCTCAGACCTACACCCCGTATTCTCACAGAGCTGCTGTATGTAGGTTCCAGCTGGTCGTCCTGCTTTTGCTCGGCCATGTGAAGGGGTCCATAAAAGTACATCACTTATGAGCTCGTCCCTACTTCTCCAGCAGTGTCCCGCATGTCTGGTTCGATAGTTTTTGTGATGGGTGGTAGGTGGCCGTTTAGCTACTGCTTTGTAGGGTGTTGCTTCCAGGTCTTGTTCAGTATTGCTCGCAGCATTCTTATGTAGTTGCCGTCAAGCCTTTTCTCCAGCCGTTTAATTAGCGTCCATGTAGTGAATCCATATAGCAGTATCGACATGATTGCTGCTTGGAAGAAACTGCGTTTCATTTTATCGGTCACGTCTGACTTCCATATGACCAATAGTCTATCGATAGCAGTCCATGCTTTCCTTAGTCGCGTTCATATATATATATATATATACAAATTCTTTTCCGAACGCCCACGCGTAACTCACATCACCACTCGTATATCTTTTTCCTCTTGCATATGAGAAAATTAAAGATAGTCAGAAATTAATCTCTAAAACATATTCCTCGATAATGATCAAACGAGTGATGGACAAACAAGATCTGATTTACCACGAAAACTGAACTTGATTAGTTTCAGTAAACAAAATAGCAATGAAAATTAAATTGAATTGAAACAAAAACAAAATAATGAAAGATTGATGGCAAATGATCAGACAGAGAAGTTTGATAAGATTTTATGAAAAAAGAAAAAGATATTTATTGAAATATATATAGGAATTGATTGAGATTTATCGATAGGAAGAGATTATGATAGATAGGAAGAGATTATGATAGATAAATATATGCTGCGAATAAAGTAGACAATGATTGGATAAAAATCCAACTTACGAATTTATTTATTTTATTTCTTTAAATTGAGTGAAGAGTTTGCGGAAAAATTAAAGTTACAAAGTCTTTTTTTTGTCGCAAAGATAATATTAGCAGAACGTAGATTTGTTTTTTTTAGAAAGAGAGATAGTTAAGATTTGTAAAATGCTGTATGGCAGTAATAGTTTGTTAGAGACATATTTTGTGCGTGTAAAAATTTTGTTACTGTGTGAGAAACAAAATGAATTTTTGCCTTAACGCATATGTGGTTGCAGCTGAACCATTACACCATGAGGACACCCCCCTAGATAGATAGATAGATAGAAACAGATTGAGATAGATAGATAGAAAACAGATTGAGATAGATAGATAGAAAACAGATTGAGATAGATAGATAGATAGATAGATGTGAGCAATTAGATATATCTGAACAGAATGAGCAAGATAGATATGACCAGGCATAACAGTGGGTGTGAGGTCAAGTCTTAAGAGGTAAACAGGAATATCTAGTAAACGCGATTCCCTTACCTCTTGAGCCAAAATAAACCAAAATTGTTTGACATGCCATTTAAATCAATCAATCAATCAATCACAGCTCTTGTTAGAAGTTCTGTCTGAACAAATGAATAACACTTTTTAAAAAAGATAAAAATTACGAATTGTCTTAAGTTAATGAGGAGGAGTTCCGGGCTGTGACATCATGGTAAAAGAGTTGGAACTTCCGTTGCAATATTGCTCTCACTTTTGGACAAATACCCTTGGTAAAGATATGGACTCTACTTTTCTTCTATCGGGATGACCTTGGCATTAAATAATCCACAAAGGTTTATATGCCATGAAACAGTATTCTAATGATTTAGATTTCTTCTTATTTGTCTTTCTTTTAAGGATGATAATTACCTATTCTTTTTTTTTTCTCTCAAAGACACTTTCGTCGGCTTTCATTTTCGAAAGGATTGGCCAAACAACTTTCTCCAATCCAGATAGTTCAATCCTGCGGTTGACGGGAGATCCACATTTTATTGGATCAAAGTGATCTGTTGCGACTGAATCGTTTAATCAAATTGGATTATTGATTTTTGGCAAAATATACTGCTCAAGATATTAGCGCGTTACCAAATTTTTGTTTCTTATTCATTTTTTATCCGAATTATACCATCCGGTCGGCTTGGGCTATGGAATACGTCGACGGCACATCTGGGTTAAGACCCCTCCCCTACGAAAGTACTGGTTGGTCGTGGGCGATAACCTGTAATGCTTGAGGAGGGGATCCTGGTGGCTGTGCATTCCGTGACCTTGCAGCCGAAGAGATCATGTGACCCGTGACACTTCACTTTGGTTCTTCCAGGGCGAGACGGTCAGTCAGAGAGGTCTACTCCTATCAATTGGCTGCTCAAGTTCGAGCACCAAATTTCTTTTTTGCCAAACAAACATTCAACCCTTTTTATTTTAAAGGTGTTTGAAGGCAGTGGATAAAAAAATATTTTCTTGAGCATTTTTATTGTAAAGTTTATTCTACTGAATTTTTATAGTAAAAATCATCTCCAATGGATTTTCATTATAAAAATCATTTCCAATGCTTTTTTTTTTTATTGTAAAATTAATTTCCAATGCATTTTTATAGTTAAAAATAACTTCCAATGCATTTTTATAGTAAAAATCATTTCCGATGCATTTTTATTGTAAAAATCATTTCCAATGCATTTTTATAGTAAAAATCATTTCCGATGCATTTTTATTGTAAAAATCATTTCCAATGCATTTTTATAGTAAAAATCATTATCAATGCATTTTTATAATAAAATCATTTCCAATGCATTTTTATAGTAAAAATAATTTCCAATGCATTTTTATAGTAAAAATCATTTCCAGTGCATTTTTTATAATAAAAATCATTTCCAATGCATTTTTTTTATAATAAAAATCATTTCCAATACATTTTTATAATAAAAATCATGTTCTATGCATTTTCATAGTAAAAATCATTTCCAATGTTGCATCATATTCTAATGATAATTCCACCCGGTCGGCTCAGGGTAAAATTTCACCGACTGCATGTTTTCAAACGGGTAAGAGTCTTGAAGATGGGATCCTGGTGGCTGGAGAATTCAAGGTCTTATAGCGAATGTGGTCACATGACCTGCAACACTCTAATTTTGCCCTCCTGAGCTAGACGGGCAGTCAGAGGAGCCTTATTTGATCACTCAGCTTGTCACGTTAAGTCCTACCACCTATATAATTGTTCAGACTCTATTTTTCAAATTACTCTTTTAGCAAACAAACATTCAACCCTTTTTATCTGAAAGGTACTTGAAAACATTCGATGAAGGTTAATCGCTTTGAGAAAAACTAGATTTTGAGCTTTCTGGTAGGACACTAAACCGCATCTTAAGGTGAGGCTTGAATCATGGAGTTTGGAGAATACAAAGTTCTCCTTCATTTCTATTACTCTCAGGTCCACTCTGAACCGGAGTTGGAGTACCTTTTAGGGTCCGATCAGCGAGTCGAATAGAACTGTTCAATCACTTACTAAGAATTGCTGTCATTAATTATTCGAAACCATATATTAAGTGAAGTTGTCTCCCTTTTGTCGAGAGCGACCAGAAGGCTCCCTTTTCAATAGCTACTACACCGAAGTGTAAAGGAGGGTGCTACTCCTTTAACAGGATTGCACCACTACCTTTGATATGTACCTTATATTGCTGAGTGTTAAGCAAGGAGGTATCAAGTACCATTTTTAAAGTCTTTGGTATGACAGATTGACCCCAGGTCTCCCAGACCATTGGCGAACACTCAAGCCAGTAGGCCAATGTGCGTAACCAAATAGCATTTCACTGTGTGCAAACAAATGATAAAGTTAAACAATAGGACATAAAGTTCATTAGCCTAGATAGGGTTTTGCCCCACGTAAAAATTGACTTTGTGTTACATCCTACTCGTTGCGGAGGGGTATGTTAAATCAAATGTTTTACTAGATATCAAGCTATTTCGTATTTTGTATTTCAAGTATTTCAGCGCCTTTTTACGAGACTGAGCATATGGAGGTGTTGATCAAAATGCTTTGAAAAAGACCGAGTGCTTGGGCTTGGTTACTCTTCAGCGATTTCAAGCAAAGTCTCATCTTCCACAGAGATGTAGATTATACCGACTGCATCTCTGCAGAGGGATAAGCCACCGCCTAACGAGTGTCCTAGATATGAGATTAAACTATCAGATGACAAGCCTCTAGCCTTAGAGATTTGGGGAAAGTGGAGTACCCCTTGATTCATATATATATATATATATATATATATATGATTTGACATTAAATAACCTACAAAACAAAACGAAACCAATGAACTTCTATAAAAGAAGGTCTACTTGACCTTGGTTTGTCGTTGTGGCTTGGCTGCTCTTCAGCGATTTCAAGCAAAGCCTCATCTTCCACAGAGCCCATCTCTGCAGAGGGTAAGCCGCTGTCCAACGAGTGTCCTGGATATGAGATATGAGATGACAAGATTCCAGCCTTAGAGATTTGGGGAATGTGGAGTACCCCTTGATTGCAATCGCTCCCAGGTCCACTCTGACCCCGAGTGGTTGTGGCTTGGCTGCTCTTCAGCGATTTCAAGCAAAGCCTCATCTTCCACAAAGCCCAGTCGGCTGGGGCTGTAGATTATACCGACTGCATCTCTGTAGAGGGATAAGCCACCGCCCAACGAGAGTCCTAGATATGAGATTAAACTATCAGATGACAAGCCTCCAGCCTTAGAGATTTGGGGAAAGTGGAGTACCCCTTGATTTATATATATATATATATATATATATATATATATATATATATGATTTGACATTAAATAACCTACAAAACAAAACGAAACCAATGAACTTCTATAACAGAAGGTCTACTTGACCTTGGTTTGTCGTTGTGGCTTGGCTGCTCTTCAGCGATTTCAAGCAAAGCCTCATCTTCCACAGAGCCCATCTCTGCAGAGGGTAAGCCGCTGTCCAACGAGTGTCCTGGATATGAGATATGAGATGACAAGATTCCAGCCTTAGAGATTTGGGGAATGTGGAGTACCCCTTGATTGCAATCGCTCCCAGGTCCACTCTGACCCCGAGTGGTTGCACCTGATAGGGTCCTATCTAGGGGTCAAATAGAACAAATCGTGTGCCAATAAATGACTGTGATTGCTGTATAGTAATACTTGAAATCGTTTTACCATTTTCTACAAAAAAGATCCGAGGCTCCTTTAAGAATGTGTTTACAAATCATATATATATATATATATATATATGTGTGTGTGTGTGTGTGTGATTTGACATTAAATAACCTACATTGGTTGATATGCTTTAAAACAAAGCCAATGAACTTCTATAAAAGAAGGTCTCCTTGACTTTGGCTTGTCGTTGTGGCTGGTATTACCTTCCTTGAAACATGTGGATTAGTTTCGTACCATACATTCCAATTTTTTCGTCATTTTCCTTACACTCAGTCCTTTTTTAACAGGTAGCGTAAAATGGCTAAAATTGTAATTTTTTGTATCATTATCAAAAGAAATGAGCAATTAATCTTTATATGCTAAATATAAAACCAATAAATAAACAATTCACGGAGGTGCCCGTGGTGTAATGGTTAACGACGTAGGAAATGGACACGGCGACACGAGTTCAAAACCTGGACGAGACTGATTTCATTTCACAAAGTACTAATACCCTTGGGAAACGTATGAATCCAATTATTCTCTCTCCAGCAATGGATAAATACTTGGGCAGACTGAGTTCTTCTGCCTTAATGAGGCAACTAGTCTAGGAGAGGGAAAACTCTGAATTCAAACCTGTTAAACTCCGCTTAATAATTGGCCTTGTGTCATATCCTGTCCAAGCGGAGGGGTTGGGAAATAAGAATAAATAAACAATTCAGCAGGAATTGGATAAGATGTATCAAATTAAAGTATATAAGAGGGAGATACAAGTTGTCAAAAAGAATCAGTAAAAATCCCCTCCAAATTTTGAATTTACCTGATAGATTGAAATACTGCAAAACATTTTACTCACCCTAATATATATATATATATATATATATATATATATATATATATATATATATCCCAACTATATGTGTCCATATAATTTTTTTTTAATATATATATATATATATATAAGTAAAAAGTAAAGTTGGCGACCATAGTCGACGGTGACTCGAAGGCTCTCTTTTCGATAGCTACTACACCAAGGTGTAAGGGAGGGCGCTACTCCTTTTCCTGGATTGCTCCACTACCCTTGATCCTTACCATATAATGCTGAGTATCAAACAAGGAGGCATCAAGTACCATTTTTGGAGTCTTTGGTATATATATTCATATATATATATATGTATATATATATGTATATATATATGTGTGTATATGTATATATATATATGTATATATATATGTATATATATGTGTATATATATATATATGCATATGTATATTTATATGTATATATATTTTTATATAAATGTTTGTTTATATATATGAATTGTTTACATATATATATATATATATATGTTTGTTTATATATATATATATATATATATATATATATATATATATATATATATATATATATATAGGGCAGGTGGCTCATTGGCTGTAAGGTAGTTTAAAGACGGTTTAGAATTTGAAAAAAATCCAAAAGGTGTTTATCATCCTATCGGCTTTTCAAACTCGAAGCGAATTCTTGAAAACTCCTTTAAACAATATTCACCTTTCATATACATTTCTTATTGATTCTTACTGAAAATACAAAAATACCTTTCAGTAATAATTGGAGAATCTACTCTTTTTAAATTTACTCTGACGAGAAGCACGTCGAAACATCAGCCAAATTTAAAAAAATTATAAAATAACAAACAAACAAAAGAACAAAACAAGCCAACAAAAGAACAAAACAAACCAAAAATACCCCCAAAATATTGACACGATACACTATTTTGTAAAGAAATACTTCAAAGTTTATTTTGCGATTTACAGCCGACTTTTTTCTCCGAAATTTTGACGTCCCTTAAACACGCATTTATCTTCAAAATGCATTTGTATTTCGGTACCAAAAATATAGAAATCATAGACTTTTCAGTAATTGCATTTTCTAAGGAATCATTTTTAACCAATTCCATAAAATTTCAAACCAATTCCACAAAGTTCTCCAAAAATTTTAGTGTTTAAATTGTAATTCTCGTCCTGCCCTCCTTGAGGGTTTTTGTGACCCGTGGTCGGTTCAATATACACCTACCTATGGTAAAAATCAATCAGCGGGTATCATGTAGATATCACCCCCAGTCCAAGTCCCAGTCTGGCTACTTTTTTTCATATTTAAAAACATTTTTTTACTGCGTCTTTCCCGAACACAAGATGAAGTTTGAAGAAAATGAACAGATACTACGCATTAGACATATGATACTATTTGTCCGTATGTCTGAAAATTCGTGGATATATCTGAAAGTGAATATTTCTGAAAATACCGATAGATCATGTAATATAAAACTCCTAAATATTATTCAGACAAGTCGGCTGGGGCTGTAGAATTCCCTCCAACAAGTTGATACTAACCAATCTGATGGTGAGGTTCGAGTTCTGGAGCTTTGGGTAATGAGAAGGACATCTTCGTTGCCATTACTCCCAGGTCCACTCTGACCCAGAGTGGTCGTACTTTGCTTCCCATCTATGAGTCAAATAGAACTGTTTAATCATTTACAATACTTGAAACGATTTAACTGTGAGCAAACAAATGACACCCGGCTCGTTAAAAAATAATGCTACCAACAAATCATTAGTTTACAAATCATTTATTTGATATAATATATATATATATATATATATATATATATATATATATATATATATATATATATATTAAAATAGGTTGGTCCACGAAGAGATTTGTATTTTTTGAATTTATTTATTTATTTTGTTCTTACAAACGTATTATATATATGTATGTTTCCAGTTTGCTTTCGTCAGAGAACATATATGGTACAAGGCCATGAAAGCAACAAGCTGGAAACATACACATATATAACACGTACGTAAGAAGAAAACAAACAAATAAATTAATTAATTAAAAAATACAAATCTTTTCGTGGACCTACCTATTTTGAAATATTCTAATGCTTTTTTTGACCTATAACAAACATTATATATATATATATATATATAGGATTTGACATTAAATAACCTACAAAGGTTGATGTGCCGTAAAACACAACTATTCACACATCAGTATTTTGCATTCAGATGTATTCATCATCATCATGATCATCAAGACATACTAATAGCACGGATTCTTATGGCTCTCTCGCGCCACCCGTTCCTATCGACCATTGGTAAATCTTCTCACCCAGTGTCTGAACCGAATCGCCGAAGGTTAACTCTTCGCTGGTCAGCCAACATAGGAGAACGTCGCTTATTTTCCCCGCAGTAGCCGATACGTCTTGGTCGTCTTTCTATGATGGTTTGTGAGATGGGAGGTAAGTGGCTATACAACTGCTGTTTAGTGGGGTGCTGCTTCCAGCATTTGAACGCACCATCCTTGTGTAGTTTCTATCTTACTATTTTCTCCATAGGTTTCGTTAGAGTCCAAGTGGTTCAGCCATACGGGAGTACTGACACAGCTACGTCTGAATCGTTAACTTGTCAATAACAGCCCATGTTTTACGTAAGCATATCATCGCTTTCAGTTGAGGAGATATTGCTACCGAGATATTCGAACTGGTTAACTAATTTTAGACGCTTGTGATTTAATGAGGAGATGGCACCATCTTGATTAAGACACATGGACTTTATTTTATTTGAGTTCACGAAGAGACTAATGCTTCTTGCTACCTGCTCCATGCAATGCAGCAAAGATTTGGCTTGAGTAAGTTTGTTTGAAAAAGCTCTTAATCCTCAGCGTAGACTGCACCAGTAATATTTTCTGCCGGATATCACGTGCTTCTTGCCTTTTTTCAGTAAGAAACCGTGTTCTTTCATTAGGTCTATTGACAGTTGTAGTACACGGTCTAGGACGCATACAAGGCAATAGTGTAATTAAACACACACATACGCATATCTGCGCGCAAATCTTAAAGTTCATAGAAATGTTTCCATTCAAATACCAAGAACAAAAATGTCAATTCCCCATTGAATTTTACTTCGTCTGGTTGCTAAAATCTAAATTTGATTTGAAAATATTTGTTATAAAACCTCCTTTGGATATAAAAAAAACCCAACAGAGCTCTTTCTTTAAGATCGTTTCATTTTAGAAGTTTATATTTAGTTATTCATTATATTCTGTTCGTATCTTTCACATTTTTCTCTTTCACTTTTCTTCCTCGCTTTGTCGATACCCGTTTTATAAATTTGTTTATTTCCTTTTTTAGATTGTTTGTTTTCACCATTCTTATTCCGTTTTTTGTTGATGCTTCTTCCTCTTTTAATTTTAAAGATTTTCGTTGAATAATAACATCTCATTTCTTTGCTAAACCTTTTTGTTCATTCTTTTAGCAATCGTTTCATTTTTCCTTTCTTTTTTAAAAAATAATCTATTTTCCTTTAATCATCTCTTCTTTTTAGTTTTTTTTTAAAAATAATCTTTCTCTCTTTTCTTTCTTTGTTTAATTTAATTGAATATTTTTTTTTTAATAAAAAAAATTCTCTTCTCTTTCTGAGAATAAAAATCCTTCTTTCTTTTTCTTTTCAGTCATCTCTCTTTTCTTTCTTTTATTAATCTCACTTTTCTTTTTTCTCTTTTTTTTTTTTCCTGACTCTTTCTTTTGAATAAACAACGTCTCTAAAATCTCTCTTTACTCTCTTTCAATTCACTTTCATTTCGTTCTTTCCATAATTTGTATTTCCTTTATTTGAATAATGGATCGTTTTTATTTAAAAGTCTCTCTTTTATCTTTAGGAATAATCTCTCTTTGGGTAATCTCTCTTTAATCTCACTTTCTGTTCTATTCAAATAATCTCTCTTTTCTTTCTTTTTAGAAGTTTTATTTTCTTTCTATAGATAATGTTTCTTTCATTAATCTTTCGTTAATGTAATTTTTTTGTACTTGTCTTTAATTGGAATCATTTTGAGGTGAGGCTTCTTAATCTGAGGATTAATTTTTTTTTTATTTATTGCGGACTTTTTGTCCACATCTTGGTAGTTTTTGTATTGTTTCTTCTTTCACTACGTTTCGGCCAAATTTCAACTCTGTCCTTCTTCAGGTGATTTTACCGCGACCTCGGATAGGAATGCTGAGTCTTGTAACCGTATCCCCAGTAATTACTGCCTTCCATAGTTGTTGTCTATCGCACCACGTTTTTGACCAAGTAAACCTCTGGCCGGCTTGGGTATGATTTGAAACCGCTATCTTCTGACAATGCTCACCTGGAGCCGTAGAGACTCAACGCCTCTATCCGCTGCGCCAAAAAAAAAAAAAAAATTAATTCTCTAATCTTTTTTTTTAATTAGATAATCTTTAATCCGTTATTCTTTAATTTTTTTTCTGTTTTTTTTTAGAGATATTCTTCTCTCTCAATAATCTCCTTTTCTATAAATAATCTCTCCTTACTTTTCTATCTTTTATAACTTCTCTATTCTTTTTGTGAATAAAAATCTTTCCTTTTTTCTCAGTAATCCCTCTTTTTCTTTTTGTGAATAACTTATTTTTTTCTTTTAGTAATCTCTAGTCCTTTAATCGTCTGTTTTCTTTCTTTTGAATAATAAGCTTCTTTGAGTTCTCTTTCTTTTCTTTCATTGAATAAACTCTTTTATTTCGATCGATAATCCTTCTTTTGATAATCTTAACAATCGTTAATTCCTCTCTCTCTCTCTCTCTCTTTCTCTCTTTTCTTTTATTAATCTCTCTTTTATTTAGTGAAATAATCTTTCTATCCTTAACATTCTGTCTTTCTTTTGGAATAATGTTTCTTTTCTTTTTTTGATTATCGTATTTCTTTCTTTCCTCTCTTTGAATACACTCTTTCTTTTTTCTTTCAGTAATCTCCCTTTTCATCGTTTTAATAATCTGCATATCGTTAATCTTTTCTCCCTCTTTCTTTCTTTCTTTCTTTCTTTCTTTTATTTGAATAATCTTCCAATCTTTCATCTTTTCTCCCTCTTTCTTTCTTTCTTTCTTTCTTTCTTTTATTTGAATAATCTTCCAATCTTTCATCTTTTCTCTCTCTTTCTTTTCTTTCTTTTCTTTCAATGATTCCTTTTTATTTATTTGAATAATCTCCCATAAGTCTTCTCTCTCTCTCTCTCTCTCTTTCATCTTTTTCTTTCCTTTCTTTCAATGATCTCTCTTTTATTTATCTAAATAATTTCTTTCTTTCTTTCTTTCTTTCTTTCTTTCTTTCTTAATTGAATAATATTCCTAACTTTCATCTTCTCTCCTCTGCTCTCTCCCCCTCTCTCCATTCCCCCTCTCTCTCTCTCTTTCATCCTTTTCTTTCAATGAGCTTTTTTATCTATTTAAATAGTGTTTCTATCTTTCATTTTCTCTTTCTCTCTCAATCTCTCTCCCTCTCTCTTTCATTCTTTTCTTTCTTTCCATAATCTTTCTTTTATTAATTTGTATAATCTTACTTTCATACTCTCTCTGTCTCTCTGTCTCTTTATCTCTCTTTATCTCTCTCTCTCTCTTTCATTCTTTTCTTTCTTTTAATGACCCCTCTTTTACTTATTTACATAATCTTTCTATTTATAAACTTCTCTCTTTTATTTTGGAATAATCTCTCCAAACTGTTTTGAAGAATCTTCTTTCTTTCTTTCTTTTTCAAAAATGTTTTTCTTTCTTTCTTTCTTTCTTTCTTTCTTTCTTTCTTTCTTTCTTTCTTTCTTTCTTTCTTCCCGGGAGAAAATGAACTATTTTTTTAAAATTTAATTTTCAGTAATCTTTTCTTTCTTTCTTTCTTTCGTTCTTTCTTTCTTTCTTTCTTTCTTTCTTTCTTTCTTTCTTTCTTTCTTTCTTTCTTCCCGGAAGAAAATGAACTATTTTTTTAAAATTTAATTTTCAGTAACCTTTTCTTTCTTTCTTTCTTTCTTTCTTTCTTCCCGGGAGAAAATGAACTATTTTTTTAAAATTTAATTTTTAGTAATCTTTTCTTTCTTTCTTTCTTTCTTTCTTTCTTTCTTTCTTTCTTTCTTTCTTTCTTTCTTTCTTTCTTTCTTTCTTCCCGGGAGAAAATGAACTATTTTTTTAAAATTTAATTTTCAGTAATCTTTTCTTTCTTTCTTTCTTTCTTTCTTTCTTTCTTTCTTTCTTTCTTTCTTCCCGGGAGAAAATGAACTATTTTTTTAAAATTTAATTTTCAGTAATCTTTTCTTTCTTTCTTTCGTTCTTTCTTTCTTTCTTTCTTTCTTTCTTTCTTCCCGGGAGAAAATGAACTATTTTTTTAAAATTTAATTTTCAGTAATCTTTTCTTTCTTTCTTTCTTTCTTTCTTTCTTTCTTTCTTTCTTCCCGGGAGAAAATGAACTATATTTTTAAATTTAATTTTCAGTAATCTTTTCTTTCTTTCTTTCTTTCTTTCTTTCTTTCTTTCTTTCTTTCTTTCTTTCTTTCTTTCTTCCCGGGAGAAAATGAACTATATTTTTAAATTTAATTTTCAGTAATCTTTTCTTTCTTTCTTTCTTTCTTTCTTTCTTTCTTTCTTTCTTTCTTTCTTTCTTTCTTTCTTTCTCCCAGGAGAAAATAATCTATTTTTTCTTACTTAATTTTCTGTAATCTTTCTTTCTTTTTTTTTTTTTTTTTAAATATTATCTCTTTCTTTCTTTAAAGAACTTCTCTTATTTTCTTTAGATAATTTCAATTGAATCTTTCGCCTTCTCTCTTTCGAATAATATCTCTCCTCCCCCCTCTCTCTCTCACTCTTTCTTTCTTTTCTCCTTTCTTTGAAAACATTTTTTTTTTATTTCAATCACCTCTCTTTTCTTCTTTTGCTTAATCTCTCTATTTTTAAAGGTCTCTCTCTTTCCTTTCTTCTGGAATAAAATCTCATTTCCGGTTTCTCTTTCTTTCCTTTCTCGTCTCTTTGTTTGTTTCTTTGTATGTTTGTTTCTTTCTTTCTTTGGACAATCTTACTATCTTTAATCTTCTTTTTTTCTTTGTTTCTTTCTTTCTTTATAATCGTCTAATCGTCTAATCTCCTTTCTTTCCTTCATATGGTCTTTCTTTGTTTTTTTCTCTCTTCATAATCTTCTTTCTTTCCTTCATATGGTCTTTCTTTCTTTCTTTCTTTCTTTCTTTCTTTCATCTTCTCTCTTTTTTCCTTTCTTCATATGATCTTTCTTTGTTTCTTTTTTCTTTCTTTCTTTCTTTAAACTTGTCTCTTTTTTCCTTTCTTCATACGATCTTTCTTTCTTTCTTTTTTTCTTTCTTTCTTTCGTTCTTTCTTTCTTTCTTTCTTTCTTTCTTTAATGTTCTTTTCTTTCCCTTTCATGATATTATCTTTCTTTCTTTAATCTTTTCTCTTTTTTCCTTTCTTCATATAATCTTTCTTTCTTTCTTTCTTTCTTTCATCTTCTCTCTTTTTTCCTTTCTTCATATGATCTTTCTTTCTTTCTTTCTTTCATCTTTTCTCTTTTTTCCTTTCTTCACATGATCTTTCTTTGTTTCTTATTCTCTTTGTTTCTTTTTTCTTTCTTTCTTTCTTTAAACTTGTCTCTTTTTTCCTTTCTTCATACGATCTTTCTTTCTTTCTTTCTTTCTTTCTTTCTTTCTTTCTTTCTTTCTTTAATGTTCTTTTCTTTCCCTTTCTTCATACGATCTTTCTTTCTTTCTTTCTTTCTTTCTTTCTTTTTTTCTTTCTTTCTTTAATGTTCTTTTCTTTCCCTTTCTTCATATGATCTTTCTTTCTTTAATCTATTCTCTTTTTTCCTTTCTACATATGATCTTTCTTTCTTTCTTTCTTTCTTTCTTTCTACCCATAATTCATCATCTAATTTTATCTTACCTGATATTTTGAGAAAGATCACCGAATATTTTCACTCCCCCCATGTAATATCCTTTATCTCTCAATACATATTTTGCTTAGGATCTTTATTATTCCCTGGCAGACAGCCAACTAGATTCTCACTTATTTTTATTTCTCTCAACCATCTTTTATCTAAAAACTTCTTATCCCAACAGAAGATCAACCATGAAAGAAGTAAATATAAAACTGACAAGATTTTCAACTAAAGAGATAAGTTTTCATAAATTTTTCTTTTTCTGCCTTCATTTCATCTTTCCACTTGTTGGAGATTTTTCTTTCTTTCTTTCTTTCTTTCTTTCTTTCTTTCTCAGTCTGTTCATATTTATCTATCTCCGTCGATTCATCTTTCCAGCTCTCTCTGTCTCTCTCTCTATATATATATATATTTCGTACTACAGTCGCGCTATTACGTTCACTTTCGGGCAAATACCCTTGGGAAAGGTATAAACCCCCTTATCCTCCCAGCTATGGGTTAAATAGTACCACTACTGTTCTTCTAGGAGAATTGCTTTGGCATTGAATTACCTACAAAGGTGATATGCCACTATCAAAAGAAACCAAATATATATATATATATATATATATATATATATATATATATATATATATATATATATAAAATAACTTAAATCGCGAGTTGGAAATCTACTAAACTAAGTTTCACCTTAACAGATCATCAGGAATATATATATATATATATATATATATATATTATATATATATATATATATATATATATATATATATATATATATATATATACGTTTGTTCATCTATTTCTCCCTCCCCCATCTATTCATATATCTATCTCTCTGCTTTTGTTCATCTATTTCTCCCTCTCTCTCTCTCTCTCTCTCTCTCTCTCTCTCTCTCTCTCTCTTTCTCTATCTATATATCTCCTGCTTGTATTTTTAGCTTATTTGTTTATTTATTTATTTATTCATTCATTTATTTTTACTTCTTCATTTACCAGCTTTTCTCCATCCCTTTCTTTTTTTCTCCTCTTCCTTCACTAACACTTCGAAATCCTCCCGAACAAAACAACCCACTTGTAACATTAATTTCTTTAATTTCTCCAAATGCTTCTTCACTTTTATTCCAGCATTTTTATTTATTCTTTTCTTCATTTCTCTATCCTCAAATCCTCCGCCATTTGCAATATTTTTTAAAAAAATTTTATTTTCATCTTTTCCACATCCAAGTCACAACGAAACGTTTGATGATAGAAAAGTACGAGAAGAGACTGACAGAAGAAGAGACTGACAAAAATAAACAATGACAACAATGAAACACTCCCCACTCCCACCCAAACAACTGCAAAAATATCCAGCGTAAGAAGCAGAGCATTAACATTTTGAGTAGCCGCCCTGCTTGTCTGAATCGATATGCAGTTAACAAAACGGTTTAGAGAACTATGGATAATTTCCCGTGACGACCGCCATAGATACAACAAGGGAGAGAGCGAAGATTTGTTTATTTCGTTTCTTTCCATAATCACTCAGTCAACGACGTAACTAATCGAACGCATTTGATTTTTAAATCCGATTTCGATAAAAGATTCTAAGTGGAAATTGCTTTTTGGACAAATACTCCATTATTATCGTTTTATTCCTAGTAAGTTTTTCACACTCTTTTGGGTTTAACTGAAGTGACAGCAAGTCTTCCCAGATCTCCAGGACTCTTCTCAGTATTCTGGCTGATCTCTACAATACTGTTGTCTGGATGATGTCGATTCTTCTTCTGATTTCTAATTTCTTCCATCTTTTTAACAAGTTTTTTCAGACCAATCCAAGTGCTCCAACTACACTTGATATCACCGTTACCCTCATGTTCGTCAGCTTTTCTAGTTGTCCGGCAAGGTTCAAGTATCTGTCAATGTTTACTCTTTCTTTTATTTTTAATTTTTAGTGCGATGGAACGGCAAAATCTTCGAGCTGACAAGTTCTTTTCTTCCTGTCAATCATTACAAGTTTTGGTCTTTTAGCCGGAATTAGGTGATCTGTTTGTATGTCAAATTTTATTATTATTATGATTACTTCTTACGAGTTTCCAACACTAGCGTTTGATAATGTTCTTTCAGAGGAGTCTGAGTAAGAGTAAGTCTTCTTAGATCTCCAGGACTCTTCTCAGTATTTTAGCCGACCTTAATAATGACGTAGTTTGGAGGGTCTTGGCTGGCCCTCCGATTCCTAACTCCTCCAGTTTCCTTCCTCCTCCAGTTTCCTTCCCAAGCCTTTGGTTTGGTTGGGTTTTATGACATATCAACCATACTTGGTTATTTAATGCCAAATCCTCTTTATACATTTATATTAAATATATAGGATTTGGTTTGGTTTTATGGCATATCAACTATTGTAGGTTATGTTATGCCAAATCTTCTTTATAGATATATATTAGATATACATGAGTTGGTTTGGTTGGCTTTTATGGCATATCAACCATTGTAGGTTATTTAATGCCAAATCCTCTTTATACATATATATTAAATATATATGATTTGGTTTGGTTGGGTTTTATGGCATATCAATCATTGTTGGTTATTTAATGCCAAATCCTCTTTATACATATATATTAAATATATATGATTTGCTTTGGTTCGGTTTTATGGCATATCAACCCCTTGTAGGTTATTTAATGCCAAATCCTCTTTATACATATATATTAAATATATATGATTTGGTTTGGTTTAGTTTTATGGCATATCAACTATTGTAGGTTATTTAATGCCAAATCCTCTTTATACATATATATTAAATATATAGGATTTGGTTTGGTTTAGTTTTATGGCATATCAACCATTGTAGGTTATTTAATGCCAAATCCTCTTTATACATATATATTAAATATATATGATTTGCTTTGGTTCGGTTTTATGGCATATCAACCATTGTAGGTTATTTAATGCCAAATCCTCTTTATACATATATATTAAATATATATGATTTGGTTTGGTTTAGTTTTATGGCATATCAACTATTGTAGGTTATTTAATGCCAAATCCTCTTTATACATATATATTAAATATATAGGATTTGGTTTGGTTTAGTTTTATGGCATATCAACCATTGTAGGTTATTTAATGCCAAATCCTCTTTACACATATATATTAAATATATGATTTCTAACACATGCATCTGTGCTAATTTTTTTGGCACAAACTTAAATAAGTAGTTTCAAGTATTTCTATCCAATAAGAATAATTCTATTTACTATTAGTCATTCACTTGAACTCAGTGAATCAGTTAGAAGTACTGCTATTTAAAATTAGTCATTCATTTGCACAAGGTCAAATGATTTCTTGTTCAGTCAACTGAGTCTGAAGAATATACAGACTGCATCTCTGCAGAGGGTTAAGACTTCCCCAACCAATGTCCAGTATATAACTGGCCCAGTCGACTGGGGCTGAAGAATACGCCGACTGCTTCTCTACAGAGGAGTAAGGCTCCTTCGACGGGTGTCCTGGATATGAATGGCCCAGGAAACTGAGTCTGCAGAATACACCGACTGCATCTCTGCAGAATGGTAAAACTCCAGTAATGCTGGAACTTTGAGGAATGTGGAGTACCCCCTTCTTTGTCATCACTCCCAGGTCCACTCTGGTCCGGAGTACTAGCACCTGATAGGGTCCTATCTATGCATCAAATAGAAGTAAATTGAGTACTTATGCTAAACTGAATTATTTGAAATAGAACTGTTTATTTGTATAAAAATGGATTTGGCATTAGATAACATAGAAAGGTTGATATGCCATAAAACCCAACAAATAATTAAATGATTTCGAATGATTGTTATCTTATACCAATAATTCAATTTAGGCACACAGTTAAAGAGTTTCGAGTATTTCTATATAACATTAATAATTGTATTCAACATTATTCATTTGTTTGCGTACAGTTAAATGGTTCCAAATATTCCAATGTATCTTTCACAATTCAGTTAAACATCAGTCATTTGTTTACACACAGTTTAATGTAAAAACAGTTCTATTTCTAACAATTCAATTTAGCGTGAGTCAATTGTTTGTACACAGTTTAAATATCAAACTGTTCTATTTAACCCATAGATAGGACTCTCTCCGGGTCAGAGTGGGTCAAGGAGCGATGGCAATGAAGGGGTATTCCACATTCCCCAAAGCTCCAAGGCCTTAACATCAGATGGTTAATATCATATCCAGGACACTCGTTGGAGGGGATGTCTAACCCTCTGCAGGGATGCAGTCAGTGTATTTTACAGCTCACCGACTCGGGTGATGTGAATTTTTGAAAGAGGTAGAAGTTATTTGGCATGGTTTGTTTTAATGCATATCAACCATTATAAGTAATTTAATGCCAAATTCTGTTTATATATATATATATATATATATATATATATATATATATATATATATATATATATATTAGATATATATAATTTGTTAGCACATTTTGGTGATGACATTTTTAAATGAGCCTCAGCTCATTTTTTGCTTACAGTTAAGTGGTCTCACGTATTGCAATCTAATATTAATAATTCTATTTACTATTAATCATTTGTTTGCACACAGTTAAATGGTTTCAAGTATTTCTGCCAAACACTAATAATTCTATTTACTATTAATCATTTGTTTGTACACAATGAAGAGGTTACAAGTATTACTATATAACAGTTACAATTTAAAAGTCATTTGTTCGCACACATTTAAATTGATATATATATATGATATGATTTTGGAGGTACCCGTGGTGTAATGGTTATCGTCGTAGGAAATGGACACGGCGACACGAGTTCAAATCCTGGATGAGACTTATTGCACATAGCACTAATAACCTTGGGAAAGGTATGAATCCAATTATTCTCCCTCCAGCTATGGGTAAATAGTAGGACAGACTGATTTCTTCAGCCTTGGTGAGGCAACTAGTCTAGGAGAAGGAAAACTCTGAATTCAAACCTGTTAAACCTGAGGTACCTGTGGTGTAATGGTCATCGTCGTAGGAAATGGACACGGCGACACGAGTTCAAATCCTGGACGAGACTGATTGTATTTCACATAGCACTAATACCCTTGGGAAAGGTATGAATCCAATTATTCTACCTCCAGCTATGGGTAAATAGTTGGGCAGACTAGGTTCTTCCGCCTTGGTGAGGCAACTAGTCTACTTTCCCGCCATCACCGACTTAGCAGTCACCGGTAAAAATATGACAAAAGGTTGTTTGATTATTACTTATTATCCTTGTTTTTGTTTTTCTAATTATTTAACAACAATTGATAAATGCTGACATTTTTATTTTTTATCTCTAATTTAGAGAATAAAACAAGATTCTGTCCAATTTGCAACGCCTTATGCTTTTCATTCGTTCTCCCTTTTGATCTAGTTTTGCTAAATGAATATAATTACTATAGGAGTAGTGGTGTAATGGTTATCGTCGTAGGAAATGGGCACGGCGACACGAGTTCAAATCCTGCACGAGACTTGTTGCATTTCACATAGCACTAATACCCTTAGGAAAAGTATGAATCCAATTATTCTCCCTCCAGCTATGGGTAAATAGTAGGGCAGACTGCGTAATTATTATACCCCAGGGGCAAAGGAATAGATGTACATATTTTTATTTTTTAGGTAGAGTTATTAACATTGTGAATTGAATTAGGATGACCAGAAAATCCGCCGAACACCTAATAAGGTCGAAACAGCTGTCCAATGTTCCCGTATATCGTGCGGAGGTGTTCGGCAGATTTTTTGGTCATGGTAATTTAATTCACAATGTTAATTCCTCTACTTAATAAATAAAAATATGTACATTTAAAATAAAAGTGTATAAACTGCTCAAAAAATCTGAAAATAATTGATTCATTAAAAGAGAAAAATAAATTGACAGAATACTGATTGGTTTATAAAAAAATTCGTATCTTTTTTAATTATTTTAAAGTGTCATTATTTCACGAGTATCATTATTTTTCTTTGATTTTTCTCTTCCATTAAATATTTTTTAACAGCTTTGAAGTAAATTGACCGTAAAAGATTTTAAAATACAAAATATATTTTTGAATACTCATACCTCCAGGGTGAATTTCACAATTAAATAAGTAAAACGGAAATTTTTGAAGTGAACAAATAATTTCTGAAGCGAGTAGTTATAAAAATAATGATTTCATTCTCTTTGGTTGATGGATTTTCGGCAACTTAAAAAAAGGTTCCGATGTTTTATTGTTTTTTCACTTCTGTTATTTTTAGAATTATTTATTTCAGTTTGCTTTCGAATAATTTCATTCAGCTATTTTTCGAATAATTTCTTTCAGTTAAAAAAAAATGATTCAGTTCTTTTGAAAATATTTTAAATCAGTTCTTTTTCAAATTATTCGATTCAACTATTTTTAAATTCAGTTATTTTTCAAATTATTTGATTAAGCTATTTTTCGAGAAATAGCAGAAATTAAGTCATTCAAAAAACAGATGAATTAAATAATTAAAAAAATAACTGAATTTAATTATTCGAAAAAATAGCTAATTAAAAAGTCAACAACCAAATTTCTTTGACAATTTGAGGTTTTATTATTTCCCATGTATCTTTATTTTTTTTTCCGTTTTCTCTTTCAAAGTATTTTTTTCAGCTTTGAACTAAAATGAGTTAAATTTCACTATTGAACAAGCAAAGCGGTAAATTCCGAAGAAAACCAAAACCGACAGAAGGCACTGGTTTTAAAAGAGTTGTAAGATTCTTTGAAAAATCTGTCGCTGTTGCAATTAAGTTATTTTTGTTTTTCGAATATTTATAACAACAAAGACATAAATAGGAAATGACACAATATTGAACTTAATGACGGCCTTTGGTGGCTTTAAAGTGAGAGTTACAAATATAAACATATAAAACTAGACTTACATTCATATCGGCACTGTTAACATCGATTTTAATGGCAAACTTACCTGAAAACAGAAACAATTTAACAGTTAGATAATTCACACAAAACAGATATTCGAAAACCAACAGAAATTAGACAAAAAAAAAAAAAAAGATATGGGAAAGGCAGAAAACACATTCACAGACATTACTTGGAAAAGAGTTTGCATATAAAAAGTAACAAAACAAAAAACAAAAAACATAAACAAACAAGAAACAATGAAACAGTGTTTAAAAAAAGAATACGAACAAAAATCAAAAAAAAAAAAAGAAAAGAAAGAAAAGCTTAAGACATAATGCATTAGAAATCTTCCTGAATTGGGAAAGCTGAAAACTAAAGAAAAACAAAGATTAAAAACGAATTCTTACTCAGTCGAAAAGAATGAAGAAAGCGTGAATTGTACTATTGATTGTGTATTAAGGAATTTCTACATCAACGATTTTATGATCCAAGAATGGCGCGTTGGACATATAAGGAATCATTACGTCTAGAAGAATATATCAACAATAATCGAGACAGCGTTTGACATCGCTGGAAATTGAACAAAAAACATTTTTGAAAACACCCCCATTTTCTGTGTTTAAGATTTAGACATAACTAAAATGGTAACTCCAATGTTTCAACATAAACATATATATATATATATATATATATATATATATATATATATATATATATATATATATAAAATTAACTTAAATCGCGATTTAAGTTAATTTTATAATTCTATAATTGGCTCCACTCGTGTTGAGCACTCTTGTAATATCTGCATTGCAGGATTCGCGGAAGGTTTTAGTTTTCTTTTGACCAACTGACTGCGTATCCCTTGATTTTTTTAAGGGGTCTGACGAGTTGGCCTTTTCTCTCTTTTTGACCTATAATATTTTTTCTTTTTCCCCCGGGTGGTGATTCAAGATCTCTTGTTCCAGGCGTTTTTTTTTTCCTTTTTTTTTCTGGTACCGTGAATGCTGGTAGATATTAGATTAGTATATATATATATATATATATGTGTGTGTGTGTATGTGTGTGTGTGTTAAATTGTGCTTCATATTTATGTATAAAAATATATAAAGAAGAAATTATAGGGAGCAAAAAATAGAAGAAATAATATATATATATATATATATATATACGTGTGTGTGTGTGTGTGTGTGTATGGAAGTAAATAATGAAATTAAATCCGATACCGTTCTTATTTTTGATAATCTTTAATATATTAAAAAAAATAACGCAGAATATATTGCCATGAATCTTTCTTTATCTACACACTTTCTTTTCTTCAGTTTTTTCATCAAACATCCATCGCTATCTTAGCAACGTTTCTAATAGATTTAAAGTCCTGAAGAAGGTTATTATAATCGAAACGTCCAACGACGATTTTAATAATAAATTCATCAAATTTTGGATCATTTGTTTTTTCTTTCTCTCTTCATATATATATATATATATAGTTCCTGACCCACGAAATAATTTTTGTCACTATTTTGCTCTACTTAGTATTGAGCACTTTTTTGCACGTGTAGCTTAGCAGCAATTACGGTGTTTTTTTTTCTTTTGACCAATCATTTGCGCATCTGTTGATATTTTTCAATTGGTATGACAAGGTTGGCCTTTTCTTTTTTTCCCAATATATATATTTTTCCCCTAGACAATGATTCGTTGTATATTCTTATCTTCGAAATACTGGCGGTTTTTTTCCCTTACCGTAAGTTAAATAGGTTATTTAATATATATATATATATATATATATATATATATATGTATATATATATATATATGTATATATACATATATATATTGTGAGAGAGAGAGAGAGAGAGAGTATTGCTCTTGAAAACTTGTCTTGTCGATGAGTCTCAGAATACACCGATTAATCCTTGCAGGGAGAAAAAAAACCCGACCGCGATAAAGAAGTGTATTGTGGGTATCACATTAAACTGAGATTAATGATTAAGATTTAGTTCTTGAGAGTACAGATACCCCCTCATTGCCATTACCCTCAGATCATCTTTGACCCTGATTGGTTGTACCAATTAGGGTCCCAAATAGATTTATTTAAGATCATTCGTATTCGATAGGACCGTGTGCCTAAAATAAAAAAGAAGAAAAAAGAAAGAAAGAAAGAAAGAAAGAAAAAAAAGAAAGAAAGAATTAAAGAAAGAAATGTTTAAAAATAACTACATAGGAATAATCTATGAATGTACTGTGAAGACAATTCCATAACCTCTATGCAAGAGATAACCCTATATAGGTTGATCTGCCGTTAAGATCGATCACTGAATCATTGGTTGCTTATTTATTTAAACATCTAAGGAAACAAGCTCTCAAGTACACACACACACACACACACACACACACACATATATATATATATATATATTATAAATACAGATATATATATATATATATATATGTATATATATATGTATGTATGTATGTATGAATGCGTGTATATATATATATCGACGGAAATAGAATATTATAGGAAAACGGAAAAAAAACCCTAAAATTATTAGAATTAATTTTGAAAATAGCGACGATGTTTTGAAATACTTTTATTTTTATTTTATCCCCGTATTCCTACAGTATTCTATTTCCCTGTATATATTTATATATATCCTATAAAGATTGGAGAAATATTAAAGAAGGGTAGGGCATACATATATACAAGCATATGTGTATGCATATTATATATATGTATGTATATATTATATACAAACACACACACGCACACACACACACACACGCGCGCGAACACACACACACACACACACACACACACACATATATATATATATATATATATATATATATTAACAGTGTATGGTTGTCACTATCTCACTTGGTGGTTTTGTGGCAGACCAAATGTCGTATAATTGGGAGAGTGCTCAATATCTGTAATAGAGCTATCATAAAATAATAATGATAAATAAATATATAGAAGTTTATATATATATTTATTAAATAGCATGGATGTTTATCTATGACTCAGACTTTCATGCTGCATTATTACGACAATCATCGGGCAGTGAAGAAAGATGCTTGAGAAATCGAAAAAATCGAAACCCTGGGTCGCAGATAAACATACATGCTATTAAATTAATATATATTAGGAGGTCCCCGTAGTGTAATGGTTATCGTCGTAGGAAATGGACACGGCGACACGAGTTCAAAGTCGTTATCTAAGCATGTTCGCTTGAAGAACGCAGAACGTTTTTTTTTTTAATCTTTAAATGAAGACGTTGAAGTCTTTTTTTATTTTTTCTTTTGTCTCGGTCAAGGTGGGGAAATAGGGCTCTATATTAGCTCAAGCGCTTTCGATCATTTCATTGGTCGTCCTCATGAATCGTATTAGATTGTTTGTTGCTGTGAGTTTTATTCATGTTTATATACACTTTCTTTTCTGCTTTTTCATCAAACATCCATCCCTATTTTAACAATGCTTTTTATAAATTTAAAGTCCTGAAATAGGTTATTATAACTGAAACGTTCAACGTCGACATTAATAATAAATTCATCGTTATCTAAACATGTTAGGTTGTTTATTGCTGTGATTTGCAGTGAGTTATTTATATTTACGAGGTGTATATGATAAGTTACCAGACTTTTTTCATATGGGCACTTTTATTGATCGTACACACATGAAACTCTAGTCCCCTTTGAAGTACTCTCCTCCAGATGCAATGCACTTGTGCCGTTCCAACAACTTCTGGAAGGCCCCATGAAAGTCCTCTTGTGTGAGTGTGTCAATGATCTTCGTCACAGCCTCTTTCATCTCCTCAATTGTCTCATAACGATAGCCTCTGGGCTTAGGTAATAACCAAAAGTCCCAGGGAGCAAGGTCTGGACTATAGGGAGGGTGATGAACTGTCTTGATGCCCATCTTGGTCAAATAGTCTGTGACAATGATGGAGTTGTGGACTGGTGCATTGTTCTGATAGAAATGCCATTGAGCCGATTTGAAGAGTACTGGCCTCTTCCGACGGAATCTCTTGGTGAACTCCCTTAAAACCTCAACATAGTAACCCTAACCCAAACTCTTTGGCCAATCACCTGTGGTGTATTGACTTCCGTACTCCTCCCACACCTTTCATCATCCCTCACAGATTCCCTGGCTTCCTTGAATCTCTTATGCCACTCAGAAACTGATGCTAGATTTATGCAAGATGGTCGAAAAGCATTCCATACATTTCCGTGGCATTTTTTCCAAGTTTAAAACACAATTTTATTGCATATCGTTCTTCTAAAGTATTCCGTTTTTGAAATTCACCAGCAGTGACAATCAAGCTTTAGAAGGGTGTATTCCAATTCCTGCTGTAGCTGTTCGTTTGAACTTGAAATCATAAAAACTAATCAGTCATCTCATAAGATGTATAGCAATAACATAGTGAATTTTTAAGAGTTTATGACAATTTTAAATGCCCGTACGAAAAAATTCTGGAAACTTATCGTATGCACCTCGTATTTGGAGTGTTGTTTTTTTTCATACGTGGTTGGCTCATTCTGTTATATATATATATATATATATATATATATATATATATATATATATATGTATATATCGTAAAGACAGGAGAAACATTAAAAAAGGGAAGGACATTAAAGGCTGCGGATAATATGAACAGGTTCCTCATCTTTTAAGAAACATTTAAATAAAAAATGTAAATAGGAATTACAATGAACACTATTCTTTAACCTCTCGGCCTAAGATAACCCTTGACATGTTGACATACCGTTAAAATCAGTCAGTGGCATAGTGGTTAGCATGCTAAACAGGGACATCATAGTAAGTGAGTTCGAACTCCAGTCACGTTATTGCGTTCACTTTCAGACTAATTCCCTTGGGAAAAACGCACGAACCTCCTTATCCACCTCGCAGTGAGTTAAAAAGTATCTATACTATTTTTAGGAGGAGGAGTTTAGCATTAAATAATCCACGAAGGTTGGCATGCCATTAAGCAAAAAACAAAAAACAAAAACAAAACAAAACTAATACACTGGCCTAAACTAATTCATTGACCCTGAGACAAATTGAGCCTTTTCAATATTTTCACCTTTTTTATTTATTCGTAAGGACACATTGTAATTGTACGTATCTCTTATACGTTAGTTTTGTTTGTCTGGAGCCAAGGATAAGGTAATTTTGTTTATTCGTCACTTTTTCTCATAAAATCCACTTTCTAAAAACATAAACTCGTAAAAAAACAAAAAAAAACAAAAAAAGAAAAGACTTGGACTGGAGATAAAAGATACAAGATACTCAAGTGAGACTGTTGAGTATTCAAGACAATCATCTCTCTCTGTTTTTCTGCATGTCAGTGTCTATCCCTCAATGTCTTTCTTTCCCTGGAAACCTTTTTCACAGCTCAATTGACATACGATTACGGGATATAATTTAATAGATTAGAAAGTGTAATCATTTGAGACTTTTTTCTTTTCGTTTTTCTTTCTCAGCATTTACAATAGGGAAAGAAAACAAGAGACATTTCTTTCTTTTTTTTTTTTGGCGCGAAAGTGTATAAATTGATTAATTTAATTTGGAGGACAGATGCGTCTAGTCGCTCGGATTCTGTCGAGACCTTTTTATATAAAGTCTCCATGAAATTAACCCAAGGTTCCTTATCAGCTCAGAAGCTTGGAATAATTGCAAGAAAACTTATTTTCTATAATAATGAAAATTCTATTCCAAACTTAGAACAGCTAATTCTATTGGTACCTATATTTACCCAACCCCTCCGCTCGGACAGGATATGACACAAGATCAATTTTTAAGCGGAGTTTAACAGGTTTGAATTCAGTTTTCCTTCTCCTAGACTATGTAATATAATGGCCGAGGGATTTCGTTTTACGCCTTTGGGTTTAGTTAGGCTGAGAACATTTCGGCTCAGTGCATGGGTTACTTAGGTGCAACATTTACGCAGGTGTTCACGCGCGCGGGCGGAGCGGATGTATCACTCAGAGATGTCACAATAGCCCAAATGGAAAACAAGGCTAGAGAGTGCGGGTGACGTCTCGCACCGGAAGCGCGCGGAGGATTTGTGGGATTTTGAAAAAGTCTGTGAGTTGAGCAATGGCAATATAGGGGTACTCCGCCCGAGCACTGCTGGAACCTCACCATCAGATTGCTTAGTGTCATATCCAGGACACTCGTTTGGTGGTGGTGGTGGTGGGGTCTTATCCCTCTGCAGAGGTGCAGTCAGTGTATTCTACAGCCGCAGCCGACTGGGCAATAGGCCAAATAGCCTTGACGATTCGTAGTAATAATTACAATCGTAATATTGTGATGATAATTCCTAATATAGTATTATCTATAAGACTTGGTATGATTTTAATCATGAATTTACAGATTTGAGTTTTATTAATAATATTAATATTATGATAATGTGTATGATAGAATTGTAATCTTGGAGATATATAATATTAGCTTGTATTTGTTTATGATTTTAGATAATATCTTAGAAATAACTAGTATAATATTTATTTTTTACTTTTAATTTGATCAGTTATATTGAATACTATAAAAATGACTGGTTTATTGGCCTAGTGGGTAGAGTGTCCGCCTAATGGTCCGGGTAAAGCTGGGTTCAATCCCAGGTCTTGTCATACTAAAGACTTTAAAAATGGTACTTGATGTCCTCCTTGCTTAACACACAGCGATATAAAGTACGTATCAAGGTTAGAGAGCAGCAATCTAGAGAAAGGAGTAGCGTCCTCCCCTACAAATGGGTGTGGTAGCTATTGAAAAGGGAGCCTTCTGGTTGCTCTCGTCAACTTGAATTTTTACTTTAAAATGACAATTTTCTTATTTTTTTTAATAAAATGATATTAATATATATATAAATATTAATATACAATATAATATTTTATAATATAATTTCATTTTTGTTAAGAGGTTATTAATTCCCACGTAAGTTGTTTATAGAAGATAATTTTCTTTACCGAAAATCAATTTATTCCTTTATTCTATATTTTTTACCTATCTCCTTCGTTGGGTTTAAAAGTTTGTTTGCGATTATATTAAAAAAATAAGTGGAAAGGAAAGAGAAGTCAAAAATTGATACATCTTGAGACAGGAATTGAATGCCATTTGTCAACCAGACTAGAAAAACTAATGGTATGGTCTTTACAAAATAAGAAATAAAAGATAAAAAAGTAAATGAAATTTAGGTTCGGGAGATTGGGTGGCCGGAATTTTGTGGGTTTTTCTAAATCTTCATTCGAAATTTCTCATTATTTCTTTGCCAGAAGATGCAGATCTAATATTTAAAAAAAATACAAGGTCTGCTGAAATAAATATTATTGTAAAAAATATGAGTAATTTATAAATTCTTTTTTTAATATGGAATTATTTGCTCTGAAATTTATTTTATAATTATTTTACATTTGTTACATAGCCAGATATATGGATATGTGAAATGTACACAGAATGTTCATAACTCATTTATAGATAACATAGGAATCCCGAAACACGAAAAACACTTGACGACTTCTTTGTTCAGGTACGAAACTTTTTATTACCTTTGAGTTAAAAGGTTTTTTGGCATAAGGAGAGTGATACACAATCTTTCTATGCAGACTTTTCTATCTGTCCCCCCCCACCACCACGCGCGGCACCCCGCCGCAAACTACTGGTCTGATCTCGGCGAGCCCCGAAAGTCAACCGTCTTCTTCGTATTCGAAAACCCAACTAACTGACTTTTCTCAAATCCCCCAAATCCTCCGTGTACGCTTCCGGTGCATGACGTCATTCACATCTCCCGGTCACATTCCTATCTGGGATTTTTATTTTGACATCGCTGAATGACACATCCTCCTCGCGCGCGTGTGAACACCTGCGCTTATTTGCACCTAACTAACCCATGCGCTAAGCGAAAGGTTCTCAGTCTAACTAAACCGAAAGGCAAGATATATAAAACGAAATCCCTTGACCATTATATTACACATTGAGGTCTCTTTTGGATTTTGGATTACTTGAATATTGTAGAAAGAAAATCCGAAATTAAAATTGTTCCAACCATCGGCTGATTTGGAGTTGGATATATATATATATATATTTATATCCATACACACAGGCTGGAACCATAAAATTGTCGCCCTAGAAAAGACGACATGATTCCATATCCGTTTAATGAAAACCGGTTTTCTTTTTTTTGTTGTAGACTATCTACTAGTTGGCCAGTTGTGTACAAATCCCAAGAGCGATAGGAGCCTTCTATCATGTCTGAAAGTGATACACTGTTTAACGAGCGAGATCGGAGATGCGCTTCTGTACAACGCATGCTCTCTACCGATCCAAGTTATGACAACAGGAATATTGCTAGCACTCTCAAAATGCAAATCCGGACGGTTCAACGTGTCCAGGGTGATGAAATCAAAGTCTCCGGCTACGGTTATGGTCTTTGGTTTGGTTTCAAGTGAGGGCCACATCATGCCGCCTCACATCTTCAAAGTCGGCTTGAAAGTCAACACCAAAGTGTACCTGGATGTGCTGAAGAGTGTGGTGATCCCCTTGTGCAATCAGGTGGCCGCTGGCAGACCCTGGGTGTGGCAGCAGGACTCAGCGCCGGCCCACAAGTCCAAAGAGACCCAGGCTTGGCTTCAGAAGAATTGCAACAACTTTGAACCCTTCTATCACTGGCCCTTCTCCTTCCCCGACCTGAACCCGCTGTACTACTTTGTTTGATCATACGTCGAGAACATTACAAACATGACCTCCCGCAACGCCAAAGCCAGCCAGATCGCCGCCATTTGCCGAGCTCCCGCCGGCGCTTGTGGAAAGGGCATGCTCCCAGTTCCGGTTCCATATCGAGGCGGTGATTGAGACTGAAGGCAGCTACATTGAATAGATGTCAGCTCTACTACATAATCAAGTTAGCTGAATTGATTTTTTCAATAAAAGTTTTAAAATAAAGCTGTAGTGTTGTTTTCTTTCGGACGACGATTTTATCGTTCCACCCTATATATATATATATATATATATATATATATATATATATATATATATATATATATATATATATATATATATATATTGTACTGAGATAAAAGACACAAGGTCTTCAGTGGATGATTTCTTTTGATGAAATATTTGCCGATGTTAAGCGTTTCGGTTTTTTAGACCTTCATCAGGGTGTTTGAGTTATTAAATGAAACGAAAAAGGTGAGAAAGTTTTGTAACATTCTATTTCCGTTGGTAGTGTTGTTTCAAATTTGTGTGATGTAATCAGCGTTCCAAAATTTTTTATATATAAAATAAGAAAAATCTATCTATCTATCTATCGTAATATTTATATTATCCAGCTCATTATTATAAACAATCCATAATATATCTGTCCTTCTTCATCAGCATTAACCTCTCTGGTAAATGTTCTCCAGGAATTCAAAAAAATAATTTTTCAAATAATAATAAATTCTCTTCCTTCCAGTGTCTATTCATTTTTTTCTTTGTTTGTTTGTTTGTTTCTATCGAAATAAAATAAGTATTTGAAATGATTTTTGTCGATCGATCAACCTGCGTTCTTAACTCATTATCACAACTAATTTCACCATTTCGAAAGCTTATACATATAGGGTGTCCTCGTGGTGTAATGGTTAAACATAGTTAAAGCGATGAACTGCGGAATCGTAGTACGCGAGTTCGTACTCCAGTCGCGCTATTACGTTCACTTTCGGGCAAATACCCTTGGGAAAGGTATGAACCCCCTTATTCTCCCTCCAGCTATGGGTAAATAGTAGGACGGACTAGGTTCTTCAGCCTTGGTGAGGCAACTAGTCTAGTTAAACTCCGCTTAAAAATTGACCTCGTGTCATATCCTGCCCGAGCGGAGGGGTTGGTAAATAGTACCATTTCGAAAGCTTCGACAATAAGCCGAGCTTATTCACACGAGCTAATCCATTTTGAACAAAACGATTTCCCTACAATTTACCAAGGCTGGTACATTTACAAATTTATCAATTAAAAACATATAAAGATGGAGGATTAATGTACCTGCCTTCCTGCGGGTCTGGGCGATAAAACTCCTCACTGGGGTTGAGGTGGAGTTGAAAGCTCCCTCCTATACCAGGTACATTAAAAGGTTTCAAGTATTTCTATCAAATACTAATAATTCTGTTTGATATTAATAGTTTGTTTGCACACATTTAAATGGTTTCAAGTATTGCTATTGACGTTAAAAATTCAATCTCATAATAATAATCCCAAATAACAGATTGAATAATTCTATTTATCTTATCGATGGGATTAAAAGATAAGCTTATTGCTTAGTGCCTGAGCTATCCCTAAAAGTTAATGTCCAGTGGACCAATCTTTGTAATGGCCACACATATGTCTTTATTTGTGTGTCACCCCCGCCTTCCCTGCCACAAAATGATTTTACGTCGATTCTGATTTGGCGAGAAATGGAAAAAATATACTATTTCTGTTTCCTTTATTTGTTTAATGGTGTATAAACCTTCGAAGGTTATTTAATGCCCAAGATATCTAAGTAGAAGTTTTAGTTCGCCAAGTCGGTTGGAGAGGGAGATTTTAAAATACACCGACTGTTTTTCTGCCGAGGGGTAAGACGAGTGTCCTGGATATGACATTAAACAATCTGATGGCGAGGCTCCAGTAATGCTGGAGATTTGGGGAATGTAGAGTATCCCCTTCATTGCCATTACTCCCAGGTTCACTCCGGAGTGGTAGCATCTGATAAGGTCCTATCTATGGGTCTAATAGAACTAAACTGCGTACTTACTCTAAACTTTAATTTGAACAGCATATTTACGCTCAACTGAATTGATTGAAATAGAAATGTTTTGTACGCTAAATTGGATTGCTTGAAATAGAACGCTTTTTGACTTTGAAACTGTACAAACGCTAAACTGAATTGTTTGATATAGAACTGTTTTGACATTTAACTGTGTATAAACAAAAACTATACTTATACTAAACTGAATTGTTTGAAGTGAAACTGTTTGACTAAACTGAATAGTTTGAAATAGAAATGTTTGTGACCATCAAACTGTGTACTTATGCTCAACTGAATTATTTGAAATAAAATAAAATTTTATTTATATAAAAATGGATTTGGCATTAAATAATCAACAAAGGTTGATATGCCATAAAACCCAAAAAAAAAACAAGTCGTTTACTATTTAGATCATAGCAAGAGGAATAAGAGAGTTCACACCTTTCCCAAGGGCATTAGTCCAAAAGAGAACGTTATTGGGAGAGTTGAGTTCGAACTTTCATAGAATGTCGCAGTCCAGCATATTACGCCAAAAGGTTTCCACTTTGATGTTTCCGAATTCCAACTTCCCTGTAAAATCACTTTTCAAAATTATAGAACTTATCTTATTCATAAAACGACAATTGCGTCGAAAGTAAGCCTACTACCGTTTTAGCCACCAGGCACAGTGTTCGTCTATTGATACTTTAACTTCATTCTTCAACTAAGTTCAGATCAATGATAAACCCTGAGAAAATTGCCAAGTATTAACTCAAATTTTTTTTGGCGGGAAAGCAAAACCAAAAGTAGATATCCAGAAAGCATTTAAAAAAAAAAAAAAAAAAAAAGACAAAAATTTGGAGAAGAATTATTTCCTTGAAAATTTGCTAGTCGTGTTTTATTCTAAATTATGTAAAAACTTTTTTGTTTTTTTATCCGTGAGAAGGGGAATAAAACTTTGAAAATCATTTTAAAGACGTTCTAGAAATAAACTTCGATCCACAACCAAGACAATATGCATATTTCATTTCTTTATTTATTTTTAGAAATATTTTTCTATAAAATAAATTTCTATCAAACGTAAGTCTTAGTATGAATTGAAATATCTGTAATGTTGAATGTTTGATTTGTTATTAGTTTGAAGATCAGCGAATCTTAGAGATTAAAATTTGTTGTTATTATTCAATCAATAAATAAATCCATCGTTCTTTTGCTTTCAATTTTAAACAGAGTGAAGAGAAAAAGCCAGAAACAAAGTCTCAAATACGACACATTTTAGCTACGCATATATATATATATATATATATATATATATATATATATATATATATATATATATTTACCAACCCCTCCGCAGGATATGACACAAGTTCAGTTTTTAAGCGGAGTTTAACAGGTTTGAATTCAGAGTATTCCTTCTCCTAGACTAGTTGCCTCACCAAGGCTGAAGAAACCAGTCTGCCCTACTATTTCCCTATAGCTGGAAAATAGAGGGAGAATAATTGGATTCATAATTTTCTCAAGGGTATTAGTGCTATGTGAAAGGCAATCAGTTTCGTCCAGGATTTAAACTTGTGGGGCCGTGTCCATTTCAAACGACGATAACCATTACACTACGGGCACCTCCTTATATATGTATATATATGAATATATATACGTACGTATATATATATATATATATATATATATATATATATATATATATATATATATATATGTATATATATATATATATAAATATGTATATATATATATATATATATATATACGTGACGCATTCAATATGATTCCATACTTTTGAATTCAGTATGTTATTGCTATATATCTTTTGAGATGGCTGACTAATTTTTACGATTTCAGGTTCAAATGAACAGCTACAGCAGCAATTGGAATACACCCTACTAAAGCCTGATTGTCACTGCTGGGGAATTTCAAAAATGCAATCTGGACGTCAGGACACTTTAGAGGAACGATATGCAATAAAATTCTGTTTTAAACTTAGAAAAAATGCTACAGAAACGTATGGAATGCTTCGGACTGCTTTTCGACCATCTTGCATGAATCGAGCATCAGTTTTTGAGTGACATAAGAGATTCAAGGAAGCCAGGGAGTCTGTGAGGGATGATGAGAGGTGTAGGAGGAGTAAGGAAGTCAATATATCCAGAGTTGATTGGCCAAAGGGTTAGGGTTACTATGTTGAGGTTTTAAGGGAGTTCTGGAAGAGATTCCTTGGGAAGAGGCCAGCACTCTTCAAATCGGTTCAGTGGCATTTCCCGAAGGACAATGCACCATTTCACAACTCCATCCTTGTCACAGACAATTCGAGCAAGATGGGTATCAAGAGAGTTCGTCACCCTCCCTATAGTCCAGACCTTGCCCCCTGTGACTTTTGCTTGTTGCCTAAGCTCAGAGGCTGTCGTTATGAGACAATTGAGGCGATGAAAGAGGCTGTGATGAATGTCATTGACACTCTCACACAAGAGGACTTTCATGGGGCCTTGCAGAAGTTGTTGGAACGGTACAACAAGTGCATTGCAGCCGGAGGAGAGTACTTCGAAGGAGACTAGAGTTTCATATGTGTACTATCAATAAAAGTGCCCATACGAAAAAAAGTCTGGAAACTTATTTAATGATCATCATATATATATATATATATATATATATATATATATATATTAGTCAAATCACCTGATCAAAGTGAGTTAAATTGACCGTTTCGGAGATATTTGGATTGGACATTGCAAATTTGTAAAAAGAATTGGATTAACAATATAATAGGCATTGGTTTATAGGCCAGAATTTCACCAGGAATCCATTTATAACCTCGAAATAGTCCTATATTGCAAATAATTCCATATTTATTAGACATTTGACATGCGTAAAAGTGCAAAAAAGTCAATAAATTATTGTTCGTCATCTAATTGCTGATTTTAGTTTGGTTTGGTTTATGGCATATCAACCAGTGTACGTTATTTAATGCCAAATTCATTTTTATCCGTATAAACAGTTTTATTTCAAATAATTAAGTTTAGTGAAAGTACGCAGTTTAAATGTAAAAAAAAAATTCTATTTTAAACCATCCAGTTTAGCATTAGTTCATTTTTTTTTGTTAACACACAAATAAATGTTAAAACAGTTATTTTAAATCAATTCTGTTTTACATAATTACACAGTTTAGTTCTATTTGACCCATAGATAGGACCCTATCAGGGGCTACCACTCTAGGTCAGAGTGGAGCTGGGAGCAATGGCAAAGAAGGGGTTCTCCGTATTCCCCAAAGCTTCAGCATTACTGGAATCCCATCATCAGATTGTTTAGCGCCATATTCAGGACACTCGTTTGGGGAGTCTTACCCCTCTGCAGTGATGCAGCCGGTGTATTCTGCAGCCCCAGCCGACTGGGTAATGAAGATTTTGGAGGAATGTTAAGTAGTCCGTTACAATATCAAGTTAAATAAAATGATCACTAACAATCGAATGCGATAAGACCATGTGTAACCCCCCCACCAAAAAAAGACTTTTAAGAAACAAATGTATAAAAGAATTAACGTTAATCCCGAATCTCTTTGCATGAAATAACCCTCGATGGGTTTTCATACCGTTAAAATCAAAGTTAACAGAAATTCTTATTACCCGGTTGTCTAGGGCCGTAGAATACACTGACTTCACCTCTGCAGAGGAGTAAGACTACCTCGAGTGTCCAAGATATGGCACAAAACAATCTGAGGGCGAGGTTACAGTAATGCTTGAGCTTTGGGGAATGTGAAGTAGCCAGTTATTGTCATCACTTCCAACTCCACTCTAGTCCGGGGTGGTAGTACCTGATAGGTTCTCATCTCTGGGTCAAATAGAAATAAACTCTGTAATTACGCTAAACTAAATTGTTTGAAACTAACTGTTTTTAAATTTACTTGTGTGTAAACAAAAAAACTGTGAACTAATGCTAAACTGAATTGTTTGAAATAGAACTGTTTTGACATTTAAACTACATACTTTTGCTAAATTGTGCTTGGAACCACCTAAAAAGGCCTTGTGCAACACTCGTCCGGTCGATGGGACGTACGACAAATACCGATACGTCACGAACGTCCGACACTGTTTATTGGGACGCACTTCGGTCGGTACACGGATTTGGTTGGTCGTGTCTTGGTTCCAGTGGCAGTCGGTCGAGGCCGTCTGACATGGATTCTGGGAAGCCGGTTTTCATGTCGGCCACGCCAAGACCGGCATCCTTGAGCCTTCGTGGGTCCTCCCCCAAGGCTTTAACCCTCTTTGGAGGGGTTCGGTTTATTGCCTGGGGCCTGGGGCGCCTCTTTTTTCAGGAACGCCGTCGGGGCCCGAAGCATTTTTGGAGCCATCGAGAGTGTCTGGGCCACGGCCCTGTACCGGAACCCACCTAAAAAGGCCTTGTGCCACACACGTCCGGTCGGTGGGACGTTCGACAAATACCGATACGACACAGATGTCGGGCCGTACGTGTCGCTAACGTTCCTGCTAGACTGCAACCTCCACAACCGACCCTGCAGATTCCTGATTCTTCTTTGAAGCAAAAGAAAATTTTTGAAGAAAAATGAATTCATCCGATTAGACACCCTTGAATCAAATTTAATAAAATTTGGCACAAGAGCTTCTAATTCGATAAATGAATGGGAGGGGGGTGTCCTCGTGGTGTAATGGTTAAAGCGATGGACTGCGGAATCGTAGTACGCGATTTAGTACTCCAGTCGCGCTATTACGTTCACTTTCGGACAAATACCCCTGGGAAAGGTATGAACCCTCTTATCCTCCCAGCTATGGGTTAAATAGTACCACTACTGTTCTTCTAGAAGAATGGCTTTGGCATTAAATAACCTAAAAAGAGTTAATATGCCATTAAACAAAGAAACCAAACCAAACCAAAATGGGAGAGGGAATTCCCCGAAGCTAAATGGTTAACGTTCTAGACTACGGAATCATAGTACGCGAGTTCGAACTTCAGTTGCACTATTAGGTTCATTTTTGGACTAATACCCTTGAGAAAGTCATAAACGGAATGGCGAGAATCGAACTCACAGACAATAGACTGCTACTCTATCTCAAGAAACATTGAACCATTTGAAGAACCCAAACAGCTTTAAATATTTACGATCTTCATTTTGAAATTTTCCCTCGGCATTTGGATGTTTGTTGACTTTTTATTTGTTTTCCCAATTTATTAACTTACAGAAATATATTTCTCTAAAATGTATCTCTGAATATGAATCGACTTTGATCGATAATTTAAAAATGAATCAATTTACTTACCAACCAACAATCTAAAGGGGCCTTTGCGCTTACTTTCGGACTATGCCCTAGGGAAATGGATGGACCCCAATCTCCCCACTACTCTAAGTTAAAAAGTACCACGAATATACTTTTACAATGATGGCTTTGGCATTAAATAACACACAAAAGTGGATATGTCATTAAAGAAAGAACGCCAACCAACCAACTAATCAAATAAATCTCTCTTGAAATATACTTGCATGCACAAATAAGGACTATTAATACCCAATTCCTGTCACGTAGTAACGCCAACTGTTGTGTGCCCCAATTGAAAAAAAAACTATCTAAAAGCTTGTCTTGTTAAAACAGCAAATAAGGAATTTTCGAGTTAGATTAATGGACGAAATAAACCCATTTATTTCATTGAATAATCGATGAATAACTAGACTGGAAAAAAATGTTCATCGCTTCTGGCAGGTCCTCAGGTCTACATCCCGTATCCTCACAGAGCTGCTGTATGTAGGTTCGAGCTGGTCACCCTGCTTTTGCTCGGCCATGTGCGGGGGTCCATAAGAGAACATCCCTGATGAGCTCGTCCCTGCTTCTCCAGCAGTGTCCTGCATGTCTGTTTCGTCTAACGTTGATAGTTTTCATGATGGAAGGTAGGTGGTCGTACAGCTGCTGCTTTGTGGAGTGTTGCCTCCAGGACTTGTTCAAAATTGTTTGCAGCATTCTTGTGTAGTTGCTGTCAAGCTTTTTCTCCATCTGTTTTGTCAGCGTCCATGTAGTGCATCCATATAGCAGTATCGACTGCGTTTCAGGTCTGATTTCCGTATGACCGATAGGATATCGATAGCTCTCCAGGCCTTTGCTAGTCGCGTGTTGATGTCTGTCTCGGTTGATGAGACACTGCTTCCTTGGTAGGTGAACTTGTCAACTAGTTTCAGAGAGATACCACTTAGTGTGGAAATATCGCCCGTTTGATTAAAGCACATGAATTCCATTTTGTGTGCATTGACATGGAGGCCAATGCCTGCGGCGGCTCGTTCCAGACTATACAGTAGTGTGGGTGCATTTGCCAGAATCGTTATGTCATCGGCGTAGTCGGCGTCGGTAATTGTTTTTGCAGGGTACCTTCTGCTTCTTTTCTTTGTCAGCTCGAAACCGTTTTCTTTGATTTTATCAATCGATGTTCTAAGCACGAAGTCTTGACATGATAAAAAGGTATGGGGCTAGCGTGTCCCCTCGCAGTACTCTTGCTACAATGTCGAAAGGGCGACCTCGGATTAGCCAAGAACTACCGAGGTATAATAATCCCAAAACAAACAAAAAAAAAAACCCCAACAAAAATAAAAGAACTCTGAAGCTATTACAACATAAAAAAGTAAATATGAACTCAATTCCCTAACCTCTTGGCATAAAATAACCCTTGACGAATTGACTCGCCGTTAATATCAATCAATCATACCTAACAAACATTGGGAAATATAACAATCAGAAAAACACATGATTTTGTCTAGTTTACTAATTTTTGCTTTGTGGCATAAAAGATGGATGTATGAGGCACCCAGTGAGAATCAAACTCATAAGTAATGTTTTGCTAAGCATAAAACTACACGAAACGCTTTGAATTGTTTCACGTAAGTATTCCATTTATATATATATATATATATATATATATATGTGTGTGTGTGTGTGTGTGTGTATTTAGGCAGCAGTCATTCATTTAAGCATGTTTCATTAAAAATAAAAACAAATTTTGTCTGTATAATTTATTTAAGATCCTGTCGAGTTTCCAGATAAATGTCTTGGTCCGTAAGTGCTCGGAACAATTTTGCTAAATTCGCCTTCCAATTCTTACCTGAAACCGGGACACTTATCAGGAAACTCGAAAGGATCTTAGATAAATTATACAAACAAAATTTGTCTTTACTATTTAATGAAACATATATATATATATATATATACATGGAAGCAGACATACATACATATATATATATATATGCCCACACTAAAATTACGAGAGAAAAATTATTAGTAAAAAGTAATAACCAGTAAATTTAAAACCACACACACACACACACACACACACAAATACCCTGGGTAAAACAACAAAAATTTTAAATATCAAAGACCAATTAGGGGTAAAACACACGAAAGTAGATGCACCTGGAAAAAGGAAAGAGAGGAGTAACCTCTTTATAAATCCAGACTAGGCAGAAAACTATTCAAACACGAGTGAGTTGAAGTTTCACATAGTCTTGTGCCACATATGTTCTCTGAGGAAAGCAAAGAGCTTGGAGCATACACATATTTAAGAACGAAATATACAAATAAATCTTTAAAGAACACAAATCTCTTCGTGGACCGATTCATTTTAGAATATTTTTTCTCTCTTTGGACCTACAATGAAAAAAACTAATATAATAAAATGACTGAATTTACCAAGTGTCATTTGAGGATTGTTGTTTTAAATTCCTGAAACTGGCAGTAATTAGTCTGCCGCAGAGATTTAATATCTATATATGTATATACAGAGAGAGAAAGAGAGAGAGAGAGAGAGAGAGAGAGAGAGAGAGAGAGAGAGAGAGATGGCATATATAAGTACACCCATAATAATTAATTATAAAAACCTTTATTTTCTTATATATATATATATATATATATATATATATATATATATATATATTCAACCTTAAATTAAACGTGTGAAGTCATATGATGAAACGGAGAGTATAATGATAATCTTCGACGAAATAAATTTATAATGACAATTTAACCAGGTTTGAGTTTTCTTCTAATTGCTTTATATATATATATATATATATATATATATATATATATATATATATAAAACGCAGTTTCTTCCAGGCAGCGGTCACATCGATACTGCTATATGGCTGCACTACATGGACGCTAACAAAACGGCTGGAGAAGAAGCTAGACTGCAATTACACAAGAATGCTACGTGCAATCTTAAACAAGTCCTGGCGGCAACACCCCACAAGACACCAACTGTACGGCCACCTGCCCCCTATCACGAAAACTATTCAAGTTAGACAAACCAGACATGCAGGACACTGCTGGAGAAGCAGGGACGAACTCATAAGAGATGTACTCTAATGGACCCCCACACATGGCCGTGCAAAAGCAGGACGACCAGCACGAACATACATTCAGCAGCTATGTGAGGATACGGGATGTTGTCCTGAAGACCTACCTAGGGAGATGAACGATAGGGAGGAGTGACGAGAGAGGGTCAGGGATATCCGTGCTACCAGCGCGATATGATGATGATGATATGTATATATATATATATATATATATATATAGAGAGAGAGAGAGAGAGACCTAAGAAGTCTAGTGAGAAGCCTTGAACGTGTTCACTTGAAGATTTTAAAAAGAAACAATCCTCGGTATTTCATAAAATCTGTTTTGATAATGATTTGCTGCCTAAGTACACACACACACACACACACACATATATATATATATATATATATATATAAGACTAACGCACACTTTTAGTATCAGTAAAAGAAAGAATTGTTTTGTTCATTTGAGATTTGAAACCGGAACTCCCTACCGCCTTATTTGAAGCAAAAATGTCTGATAGTCAATGGATTAACATCCGTACGAAACCAAAATGGCAGAGAAGCCAAAGTTTTTAGCTTCTTACCTAAATGTAATTGAAAAATCTCTCGCTTCGTTGCTTTTACGAGAATCTCGTCGAATTTATCGAATCTAGCCAGACTTACGCAGCTCCTAGGAAGGCCAAAAAGGTTATTACCCCAAAAGTAGGCGTTTATTTTGGCTAGGTTTATTGGTGTTTTAACACACTTCTTTTTCGTCTGCTCCTCTTTTCGCCTGGCTTGAATCTATCTGGTTAAAATGCATCGTTCGAGAATGGTTTCCGCCGGAAGCAGCAGCGCGTAAAACCGATATTCGGAATTAATATAGTGACCACTTTACCTTGTTGGCATTTGAAGTAATATATATATTTTTTCACACCTGAATGAACAGAAGATGAATCAGTAAATGACAGGAGTGTATATAAAACGAATTCATCTGATGCTACGATCTGTTTGTGTGTGTGTGTGTGTGTGTGTGTGTGCGTGTGTGAATTTGCACGCGGCTCACTGGATTGTATAGGGTACAGCAGATATACCTCCTACATTCTAAACTCTCACCTGTAGGGTACAAGTAAACTTTGACAAGTGTATTGGTTGCTCAATCAGTCTAATGTCTTACATTGTCAAATTATGATTATGGCTTGAATGGGCACTTGTTGCTGAAACGGTTTTTAGACTAGTGAATCTGTAATCGTTACACAGTTTTTCATGCTCATTTCATGTTACGACGAAATGATGCTGTTCCAGATAGAATTGTGAAAAATCCCCGTGGCGTAGTCCCTAACATGTTCGACTGCGACATCGTAGTAAGCGAGTTCGAATTCAAGTATCACAATTACATTCACTTTCAGATATATATCCTAGGTATGGGTTAAATAGTAGCGCTATTGTTCTTCTGGCATTGGCATTAAATAACCCACGAAGGTTGGTATTTCATTAAACAAAGAAACCAAATAAAACAAGATAGAATTTTAAATCCCTAGCACTATCGATTTTCTACCCGGAACAGTATCATTATGACGTAACAGGAAATGAGTGCGAAAAGCATTTTGAGTAGCAGTTACGGATCTACCACTTTTCAGCAGAAAAATTACTGTATGCACAGCTTGAAGCCATCATCATAACTGACGGTATCTAAAAAAGAAGACATTAGGTTGATGGAGATACCTTTACCACTTGCGTAAATACACTTGCACTACGCAGGTGACTGTGTTATATAATGACTGTCAACATGGATTTTGGGTTCGTTCCTGGTGACCCCGTGTGCTTTGACAAGCTGTCACGTTGTGATTAGTAAACAGGTGGTGGCAGTGCATCGGGGTAGACCGGTCGAGCAGGTGGGTAACCGGAAGGACACCATGTGATATGAGAACCACACGGTCAGATTTAGAGTCCTTAAGCATCGAGAGTCGAGCCAGGGAGACGCAGCCGATCAGAGGCATGAGTGTCGTCTCTGACGATACGGCTTGGAAGGGGGTGCAACCTCCTGGCTCAAGGAAGAAGAGAACGGGCAAGAAGAAGTCCCCTCTCTGAGTATATGTCTCTCCATCTATCTCTCAAACTTACAACAAACTGTGTGCCCCTTTCGAAAATGAATGAGAAATATTTTTATAAAGAAGAGTGTTTCGTTTCGTTAATTGAATTTCGTTAATCATGTTTGATTATCTTGTTGATGAATCCATAAAAGACAATACAACAACTGTTTAAAATATGTACACTGTATGTAGAACAAATTCATCGAATATTCCTCTCTCTCTTTCTCTCTTTCTCTGTCTGTTGGTACAAGAAAAGGCTTTGTAGCATAAGGTTGCAATGTGTTGCAATGGTACTGCCGTAGGAAACAGACACACCGTATAGAGTTCAAATCCTGGATGACTGTTTACATTTCTACATAGAGCGAATACACTTGGAAAATACAACTATTCTCCTTCCAGCCTTGAGAAAATAGTTGGTGGGGGTGGGCTCTTTTGCATTGGCATTGCAACTAGTCTAGGATGGAAAAACTCTGAATTCAAACTGGTGAAAATTCGCTTAAATTGACTTTGTGTTAAAAATGAAGGAACACTATTTTGATTTTATTTTTTCTGGTGTCGGGATCTAGATGGTAAAGAAATTGTCGAAAGCGCTTGGGTAGAAGATATGGGATAATTCCTTTACTACCTAGATAGCGTCACGAGAAAAATAACAATGAGTCTTGAAAAAATAAAATAAAAAATAATTCCATCGTCTTTAACAAAACTTGCTTGAATAATAACTTGCTGCCTAAATTGACACTCATCAATACATACATACATACATACATACATATATATATATATATATATATATATATATATATATATATACGACGTGCCTACGATAGGTTTCCAAATTTTGTTCTTATGGGCACTTTTATTGATAGTACACACATGAAACTCTAGTCCCTTTCGAAGTAATCTTCTCCGGCTGTAATGCACTTGTACCGTTACAAAAACTTCTGGAAGACCCCATGGAAGTCCTCTTGTGTGAGCGTGTCAATGATCTTCGTCACAGCCTCTTTCATCTCCTCAATTCTCTCAGAACGACAACCTCTGAGCTTAGGGAATAACCAAAAGTCACAGGGAGCAACGCATGGACAACAGGGAGGCTGAGGAAATGTCTTGATGCCCATCTTGGTCAAATAGTCTTTGACAAGGATGGGGTTGTGGACTGGTGCATTGTCCTGATGGGAATGTCATTGACCCGATTTGAAGAGTGCTGGCCTCTTCCCAAGGAATCCCTTTCTGAACCCCCTTAAAACCTCAGCATAGTAACCCTAACCCTAACCCTGGTTGATTGACTTCCTTACTCCTCGCACACCTCTAACCAACCCTCACAGACTCCCTGCCTTCCTTGAATCTCTTATACCACTCAAAAACTCATGCTTGATTCATGCAAGATAGTTGAAACGCAGTCTGAAGCATTCCATACATTTCTATGGCATTTTTCCAAGTTTAAATCAGAATTTTATTGCATATCGTTCTTCTAAGGTGTCAGATTGCATTTTTGAAATTCACTAGCTGTGACAATCAGGCTTTAGTAGGGTGTATTCCAGTTGCTGCTATTCATTTGAACCTGAAATCATAAAAAATGGTTAATCATCTCATAATATGTATAGCAATAACATAGTGAATGTTCAAGAGTCTACGACAATTTTAGATGTCCATACGAAAAAATTCTGGAAACTTATCGTATGCACTTCGTATATATATATATATATATATATATAGTTATAATCACCTACACATATAGAAATAGATAAAAAAAACTTTCCTGACGATAATGTAACAAATAAGATACACGGACAACCAACATCCGGTAAAAAAAACTGCCTGATGTTTGCTGTTTTGTAAAATCTCCATGAAACCCAGAAGTCGCAGATTAAATTTCATGGCATTAAATATATAAATCTAATATATATTTATTTATTACTATTATATAATAGCTCTGTCCTAGATATTGAGCACTCTCCATATTATATTGCACTTAGTTCGTCACAAACCCACAAAGTGATTTACGGACAACCAACACACACATACACACACACACACACACACATATATATATATATATATATACTAATCTACTATCTACAGGATTCACGGTACCAGAAAAACCCCAAAAAACCCCTGGTCCGTAACAAGGGCTAAAATATCTCGAATCACGGTCCAGAGGAAAAAAGAAAAAAGTTTTTTTAGGAATAGGTTATAGGTTTTTTTTTTGTTTTTTTTTTAATATGCAAATTCTAGGATAGGTGGAGGTTTTTGGTGAATAAAGGCAAAGCAATTTCTCCTTAGAATAGTCGAGGTTAAACTTCCTGATGATCCGTTAAGGTGAAACTTCAGTAGAAGATTTTCGACTAGCGATTTAAGTTAATTCTCTCTCTCTCTATATATATATTTAGCATGAAGTAGAGAAATACTGGCTCGTAGTTTTCAATCTCACTGTTGGAAAGGCTTTTATGCTGTTATGTAAACAAAATCTTATTTAATTTACTCGATGTGTTCATTCGTAAGCAAATCTAACAATATTGAGCATAAATTGCGTGAGAGAAAGTAAAAATCTAATCTTCAAATGTACATATTAGAGTGGATATGTGAAAACTGAAACTGTCGGCCTGACGTGCCTGAGTCCAGATGCAAATTCGTCGGGGAGTCTTGACTAGTAATAGACGATCTATCCATTTGTTGGCTTCCGTTTGTAACTGCGGGAAAAATGATATCAATGTTTCTATTTAGTTGGTTGGTTGGCTAATGTGTAAGGAATGCTACATTCTCCAAAACTCAAAGACTGAAGTCTCGCAATCAGATGCATGTTAGTATCATACCCAAGAGGCTGATTATGGGGCGGAGGGGGTCTTACCCCTCTGCAGAGATGTTGTCAGCGTATTCTGACTGGGCTCTTTTAATTATAAGTAAAGAATTCTAATATATACTTTATACTCATCTCCGTTATATTGAGTGTTTGTAACGTTAAAAAGAGACAGCATAAAATTATTATTCGCTTACCTTGAACTGGAAATTGCTTTTTTCACGAATATTTTGATTGATAGTTTGTCTGGGTTTTATGGCATATCAACCTTTGTATGTTATCTAATGCCAAATCCATTTTTATACAAATAAACAGCACTATTTCAAACAATTCAGTTTAATATAAGTAAAGTTGTCTCCCTTTAGTCCAGGGCGACCAGAAGGCTACCTTTTCAATAGCTTCCACACCGAGGTGTAGGGAAGGGCACTACTCCTGGATTGCTCCACTTTAACCTTGATACGTACCTTATATTGCTGAGTGTTAAACAAGGAGGTATCAAGTACCATTTTAAAAGTCTTTGGTATGACTCGATCAATCCCAGGGCCAAAAACATTTCTATTTCAACCTATTCTGTTTAGTCAAACAGTTCTAATTCAACAATTCAATTTTGTATAAGGGTAGTTTTGTTTACTCACCGTAAAACGTCAAAACAGTTCTATTTCAAACAATTCCATTAATTATAAGTACAATTTCAATGTCAAAAACATTTCCATTTAAAAAAAATTCAGTTTAGCATAAGTACACAGTTTATTTGTCAAAAATATTTTTATTTCATGATATTTAGTTTAGTCAAACAGTTCTATTTCAAACAATTCATTTTAGTATATGTATAGTTTTTCTGTTTACACACAGTTTCAATGTCAAAAACAGTTCTATTTCAAACAATTCAATTTAGCCAAAGTATCTATTTGACCTATAGATTGGACCCTATCAGGTGTTACCACTCCGGGTCAAAGTGGACCTGGGAGCGATGGCAATGAAGGGGTACTCCGCATTCCCCAAAGCTCCTGCATTTCTGAAGCCTCACCATCAGATTGTTTAGTGTCATATTCAATAAACTCTACAGGGAAGAAGTCGGTGTATTCTGCAGTCCCAGCCGACTATTTTGAGTGTTTTGCTCTAATAAAAACATCGCTATGATGTGCCGATTTTCTGTTTTATGGTTGAACATATACAAGCATCATTTTCTGGTTGTTTATAAATTGATTAATTTTAGTTTTTAAGAAAATTTTGCTTGATTGGTTTTAACGGCATGTCAACTCGTCTAGGCTATTTTTATGCCCGGAGTTTAGGGAATCGCGTTCATAGTACACTTTTTGTTGTTATTTCTTAAGAGAAATGGAGTTTTATCGAATACGAACAATTTTTTAAATAGATCAGTTTGACCCATAGACAGTATCTTGAGAGGGACAATCATTTCAGATCAAAGTGGACCTGGGAGTAATGGCAATGAAGTACTCTACTTTCTCCAGTTTTACAGAACTGCTGTTTTAAATTTCATAGCTTTGACACACCCTTTTTCGTGGGGGCTCTACCCTCTGCTGCAGAGATAGACAGCGTATTCTACGCCCCCACTTCTCGACAGGGAGCTAAAAAAAAGGGACAATTATTAATATTCTTTTAAAACTTCCGTTGATTTTTAAAGATATTTAATGATCATCATGTTGCTCTCGATGAAACTAATAAAAAAATAAAAAGGGCAATAGCATAAATATTGTCATTTTTTTAAATAAGATTATTTTATTTATTTCTGGAATTGATATTATGACTCAAAATTTCATTAACCCTATCGATAGAGTTTAAATAGCCTAACAATATACCCTGCAAAAAAGTAAAACCCCTATCCCGAAAAAGTGGGGATTCTTGGTATGGCACTAAACTATCAAGTTCTGCAGTTCAAGGAAGTGTGAAGAACTATTTTACTGCCATTACTCCCAGGTCCACTTCGACAAGGAATTGCAGTACCTGTTAGATTTAAACAGATCTGGGTGCAAAAAACCTCTCAAAGAAAAACTACACAAAAATGTATAATGAACGCGATTCCCTGACCTCGAAGCATGAAATAAAATTAGATGAGTTGACATGCCGTTAAAATCAATCAATCAATCAATCAAATAATCAATCAAAAAATTAATCCATCACTAACTCTAAAAGACTATTGGTGGTGACATTTGATAGTCACGTGATGACATCGATCTGGCCAAGTGTTGTCTAGTTATTTTATGCATTGAAGTTAGGGAATTGTATTCATTGTACACTTTTTGCAGAGTTGTTTCTTAAAAGATTTTTTTACACACGGTTCGATCGAATAGGAATAGTTTTTAAATGGATATTTTTGATCCATAGATGGGATATCAACAGATACTACACCTTTTTTTTGTAGGGAGAGGTGACTTACCTCTCTGGAAGAGATTCAGTTTGGTTTCGTTTAGTCTTATGGCATATCAACCATTGTAAGTTATTTAATGCCAAATCCATTTTTGTACATATAAACAGTTCTATTTCAAACAATTTCGTTTAGCATAAGTATACAGTTTAGTTCTATTTGATCCATAGATAGGACCCTTATCATGTGCTACTAGTTCAGGCCAGAGTGGACCTGGGAGCAATGGCAATGAAGAGGTGCTCCGGATTCCCGAAAGCCCGAGCATCACTGGAACCTCACCGTCATATTATTTAGTGTCATATCAGGACATTCGTTCGGGAGGGTGTTACCCCTCTGCAGAGGTGCAGTCGGTGTATTCTTCAGCCCCAGCCGACTGGGCAATTTATCAGTGGTATTGCTGTGACTGTAACAAGAGAAGATCGTTGCGCAGGGTTTGCCATTAAAAGCATAGTATACAGTTTAGTTCTATTTGATCCATAGATAGGACCCCATCAGGTGTTACCACTCTAGGCCAGAGTGGACCTGGGAGTGTTGGAAATGAAGGTGTACTCCAGATTCTCCCAAATTTTAGCATTACTGGAGTCTCACAATCAGGTTATTAAGGTCTCTCGTTAGAGGAGTCTTACCTCTGTGCAGAGATGCAAGTCTGTGTATTCTACAATCCCACTCAGCCTACTGGGCCAGGAAGAGACTGGGTTTTAGGGTTATTGATTGCACAAAACTCTCATTGGTCATCTCTTTTGTTTGATTTAGTTTCTTTGTATAAATGTCTTATCAACTTTCCTGGAGTATTTAATGCTGGAGCTTTCATTGAAGAAAAACAGTAGTAGTACTATTTAACTCATGGCTTCAGGGTATAAGAGAGTTCACCTCTTTCCAAAGAGTTTTAATCCGAAAGTGAAAGTAATTTGTCCGAAAGTGAAAGTAAGTAGTCCAAAAGTGAAAATAATAATCCGAAAATGAAAGTAACTTGTCCAAAAATCAATGTGATAGTGCGAACAGAGCTCGAACTCTCTAACTACGATGACGTAGTTCAGCACGTTAGCCACTATATCCCCTTGACTTTGTATTAAATTGATAAAGAGTTTAGAGTCACAGAATGGACAACAGATTCACTTCCGGCTCTATTTCCTGTTGAGGTTAATTATTTTCAGACTTGAAGATTATTTGCTTTTTTTTTCAGTTTGAAATGTTTCCAATGCATTTATTTTTATTAATTAAAATCAGACTAGACACATCATTTTCAATTTTCATATCTTGTCAATTATCAAACATAATGTGAAGTTTAAAATAAACACATTTTCTATTCCTTTGGTTTCTTTTCCTTTTTTTTGTATGGTTTATTCACTATTATTGCCTCTCGAAATTTAATTAAATCTTTTCTATTTTATACACTGATTGATTCGGACAAGAATCAACAATAAGTATCTTTTGCTTAGTCTGGCACACAACCGAGATGAGGAAGCGTTTCAGTTGTCGAACTCAACCGATAAGCATCATTATCTTGATTCTTTCAGTTGTAACGTTTTGGCTGTTATACCCTCGTGGTCTTTATCATCATCAAGTCGTCCTGATAGTTCATAGTTCTCTCTGGCAATTCGACCCTGTATTCTTGCAGATCCTCTAAACTCCATCAGCTGTTCACACTGAACGGATGCAAGTCCTTGTTGATCAGCCTACCATGGTACATATATTAGCAGAAGTCCATAATACAACGTCGTTTACTAGTTACTCCTTACTTTTCTAGCTGGCCTTTGCATGTTCTGTTCGTCTTATTTAGATTGTGAGATAAGAATTAAGTTATAGGACTTACCCTCCTATAATTTAGAATGGGCAGTATGCCACTTGTTCCCGAAACAAAGATGGCAGACGCACCTAAATATTCAGTCCCGGGAAACCATTGGCCAGGTGAACCACGTTATCAGAGTTTAAAACTACGTCCTCATTTGAATTTCATCCCGCGTTTTTGGAGTCGACTCCAAGACATGTATTTTCTATAAGTACTTCGTCTTCAAACACTCTTTCTCATTTTCACATTTTCACTTGCAGGTATAACACACTCTCACCAGTGTGACTTCCATAGAGAATACTATCACTCTCTCATATTCACCAACAGCCGTCAAACGCCACAAAATGTACTTTGCGTACTTTGACATCACTTTCAGTAGATGAGATATTGCTGCCGAGGTATGTGAACTGGTCAACAAATTTCAGAGGCTTGCCACTTAGAATCCATAAAGGTGAGTAATTGAAAGGACATGCCAGAAAAAAATGGGAAAAACTAGGAAAACCCCCAGAAAATAGTAAATAAATACAAGACAAATCAAGAAGTTGATTGATTTAATCGGCATGTCAACCCATCCATTTAATGCATAATCCTATATATATATATATATATATATATATATATATACAACTGAAAAAATAAAAATATAATATATATTTTTGATATATATTTTTCCCCCTTGAGAGTGATTCGTTGTATATTTTTATTTTCAAATCACTTGCCGGTTTTTTTCTCTCATACCATAAGGTCTATTATTCAATATATATATATATATATATATATTTCGTAAGGGAATAGTTTATAAGTACTATCATTCTTATTCAGTGCTCATTTGTTTGCACACAGTTAAATGGTTTCCAGTATTCCTAACACTAATGATTCTAAATAAATAAAGTTGGCGCCATGAGTCGAGGGTGACCCGAAGGCTTCTTTTACAATAGATACGACATTGAGGTATTGAGGAGGGCGCTACTCCATTCCCTGGATTGGTCCACTTTACCCTTGATCCGTATCTTATAATGCTGAGTGTTAAGCCAGGCAGCATCAAGTATCATATTATGAGTCTTTGGTATGACTCGACCTGGGATTGAACCCAGGTCTCCTGGGTCATTAGCGAACACTACCCATTTGGCTAATGTCCCAGCTAATGATTCTAAATGTTTTCAAATACTGTTACCTGATTTAATAATAATTCATTTGCTGATAGTTAAATGGTGCCCGTGATGTAATGGTTATCGTCCTAGGAAATGGACACGGCGACACGAGTTCAAATCCTGGACGAGACTGATTGCATTTCACATAGCACAAATACCCTTGGTAAATGTATGAATCCAATTATTCTCCCTCTAGCTATGGGTAAATAGTCGGGCAGACTAAGTTTTTCAGCCTTGGTTAGGCAACTAGTCTAGGAGAAAGAAAACTCTGAATTAAAACCTGTTAAACTCCACTTAAAAATGGACGTTGTGTCATATCCTGCCCGAATGGAGGGGTTGGTAAATATGGTTAAATGGTTTTAATACAGTATAAAACAGAATAGTTCTATTTAACTCATAAATGAGACCCTAACAGGTCTGAGTGGTCCTGGAAGTTCCAGGACTGGAGCCTCACCATCAGGTGGTTTAGTATCATTCCCAGGACACTGGTTGTGTGAAGTGTCTTGCCCATCTGCAAAGATATAGACGGCGTATTCTCTAGTCCCAGCCTACAGGTTAATGTGAGATAAGGGTAAGGAGAGTGAAGCTATTGGAGAGGAAGATCGGAAGGTCCTTTTCAATATTGAAATCTCCATTTTATGGCTTGTGTTTTTCATGTTTTTGAATCTGTATATCAACTCACCCAGCAAACACGTTGAATTAATTTCCTATTTAGTAGAAAATCCGTGCAATGAGGATTATATTTTGACACAGTATTCAACAGCAGCAGTTCTTGCAGTCAAGAAAGAATGCGTTATTCTAAATGGTGTTATTAATTTGCAAGAATGATTCTAAAGCAGTATGTTGAGATGGGAAATCAGAAAAAAAGGCAAAAAAGTAAAAAAGGCAAAAAAACAAAAAAGACAAAAAGCAAAAAAAAAAAAAAAAGAAAAAAAGAAAAAAAGAGAACCCCAAAACAAAAAAAGGCAAAAAAGGTTCCCCCCCAAAAAAAAACAAAACAAAAACAAACAAACAAAAAAAAATATATAAAGGATTCAAAAACTATTTATGAATTTAATTGTAAGCTAACAATTCAAGAACATTAAAGAGAAGAAAAAGTTCTTTTTCTTTACCTTAATCTCTTTAATTAAAAATCTAACTTAACATCAGCTATATGGCCACTTGCCTCCCATCTCACAAACAATCGAAGTAAGACGAAAAATACATGCTGGGCACTGCTGGGGAAGCAACATTCTCCAATAGACTACTACACATGGACACACTAGTGTTAAATGTCCAGCAAAAACCCGCACACACTAGCTTTGTGCGGACACTCGATAGGGACGGTTGGCCAAAGAGATTAAAGGAAATCTGTACTCTCAGCACGACTTGTTGGTAATGATATATATATATATATATATATATATATATATATGGGGAAAATGGAAATAAATCCGAATGTACAGACATAAAAAAAACGCCATCATCTGAAAACCTTGTAATTTTTCATCTCTGAATATTTTTATTCATACATTCATACACCTCCCCATATATATATATATATATATATATATATATATATATATATATATATATGCAGTGACAAGCGTAAGTATTGGATACATGGTATTTTCTGTTATAACTCTAGTTTATGTCTGATATTTGGTCAGTAATATCTAGTAAAGTTGTTTTAGTTGTATGTGGAAGGAAAATTAAAAACTCATGGTTGAATCCATTTTTTTTTAATTAAAGTTCAAAATTACCCAATGCAAAAGTACTGGATACATCAATTTAATATTTTGTTGCGTAACCTCTGTTTTGTTTCACTGCTTCCAGTCGCTTTCTATTTTTGGCCACAAGTTTTCCACACTGATCCAGCGTTACTTTACCCCATTCTTCCTTGCATAATTCCTCTAATTGCTTGATATTTTGTGGATTCCGCTTATGAATTTTAACCTTCAAAGTGTTCCACAAATTCTCAATTGGATTCAAGTCAGGAGACTGACCTGACCAATTGAGAGTACTAATACCATTATTTTCAAACCATTCCTTTTATAAATTTTGCAGTATGTTTGGGATCATTGTCGTGTTGAAGCACAAAATTCCGAACATGTCCTAAAGAAGTTGCAGATTTCTGAATGTTCTTCTCTAGAATCTCCCTGTACATGCTACCATTCATTCTACCATGGATAACTTGTAACTCACCAGAGTCCTTGGATGAAAAGCACCCCCATATCATAATAGAACCACCTCAAACTTAACTGTGGAGATAGTATTGTGCTTCTTGAAGGCAGGGCAATTTTTTCGCCAAACACTTGTCGCTGTGTTCTTTCCGAATAGTTCAACTTTCGTTTTATCCGACCAGATTACCTTTTCCCCAAACTGCTGACCTTTCTTTTCATAAGTTTCGACAAACTTTAATCGGTCTTTGACATGTTTGGTTTTCAGTAAAGGCACTTTTCTTGGTAATCTTGAATGAAAGTCTGTACGATATAGAGCTCTGCTAATGGTATCCTTACATTAATTCCAGCACCCTCAAGATTAGTTTAAATTTCAGAACGAGTAATGAAGGGATTTATTTGCACATTTCTGCTGATCCACCTTGAAACACGCTCATCTATTTTTCTCGGTCTTCCATTTCTTGGAAGGTTTGCTGTACCGTCGCCATACTTCTTATACTTTCTGATGATATCTCCAACTGTACTTACTGCTAGATTCATTTCTTTGCTAATTTTTCGGTAACCCTGTCCTCCTTTGTGACGTTCAGTGATTCTATCTCGCAGATCTCTGGATATTTCCTTAGTTTTTGCCATTTTTAATCCGTGAATTGCAAAATGTACATCAAAGAGTCAGATGATTGGTAGCACAATCTTGTAAAAAATTGTGTGCTTCTCTGATTGCACAGAGATAACATTACAATACTATCGAAAATTTGAATATTTAAAGTCTTTTAAAATATAAATTTTCGATTGGAAATTTGAAAAAAGTGTCATGTATCCAATAATTTTGTATTGGGTAATTTTGAATATATATATATATATATATATATATATATATATAACCCTCAAGCACCGTAAGTACCATTTTCCTCCTCCAACCATCACATCCGCCACACAATATATCCATATGCCTCCACCATCTTAACTTTTTACGAGAATTAAGAATAGGCCCCCAACGCTCTACATTCACCTTACCTACCAAATTCACTCTAAACTTTTCTACAATAGTGTATTCACCACACATCAACCAAAAACTTATGAATATCAAATACACAACCCAACCTTCAAACTCGCCATCTAGTTACTTAATCAATTTCTTTAATTTTTCAATGACGACACCCTACCCCTCAGTTATCCTCATCTTCGTACACAAATACACTATTATTGAGCACCGTGGTGTAATGGTTAAAGCGATGAACTGCAGAATCGTAGTACGCGAGTTCGTACTCCAGTCGCGCTATTACGTTCACTTTCGGGCAAATACCCTTGGGAAAGGTATGAACCCCCTTATTCTCCCTCCAGCTATGGGTAAATAGTAGGACGGACTAGGTTCTTCAGCCTTGGTGAGGCAACTAGTCTAGGAGAAGGAAAACTCTGAATTCAAACCTGTTAAACTCCGCTTAAAAATTGACCTTGTGTCATATCCTGCCCGAGCGGAGGGGTTGGTAAATAGTACCTTTATTATTTTATTTTATTACGCAGATACCACCTATGAGGCCCATAGTATATAATATTTACACAATATTTCATTCATTTATTTATTATAATAATATTATTAGCATTACAAAAAATACAATTTATTACACACATAACTATTATATACGAGGATAATTAAATAAGTTTCCAGATTTTTGTCGTATAGGCGCTTTTACTGATAGTACACACATGAAACTCTAGTCCCCTTCGAAGTAATCTCCTTCGGCAGCAACGCACTTGTTGTACCGTTCCAACAACTTCTGGAAGGCCCCATGGAAGTCCTCTTGTGTGAGCGTGTCAATGACCTTCGTCACAGCTTCTTTCATCACCTCAATTCTCTCATAACGACAGCCTCTGAGCTTAGGGAATAATCAAAAGTCACAGGGAGCAAAGTCTTGACTATAGGGAGGCTGAGGAACTGTCTTCATGCGCATCTTGGTCAAATAGTCAGTGACAAAGATTCAGTTGTGGACTGGTGCATTGTCCTGGTGGAAATGCCACTGACCCGATTTGAAAAGTGCTGGCCTTTTCCATAGGAATCTCTTCCTGGACTCCCTTACAACTTCAACATAGTAACCCTAACCCTAACCCTTTGGCCAATCATCTCTTGTGTTCTGACTTCCTTACTCCTCCCACCTCTCTCATCATCCCTCACAGACTCTCTGCCTTCCTTGAATCTCTTATGCCACTCAAAAGCTGATGCCCGATTCATGCAAGATGCTCGAAAAGAAGTCTGAAGCATTCCATACGTTTCTGTGGCATAATTTTTTCCAAGTTTAAAACAGAATTTTATGGCATATCGTTCTTCTAAAATGTCCTCACGTCCAGATTGCATTTGTTAAATTCTCCAACTGTGACAATCTGGCTTTAGTAGGGTGTATTCCAATTGCTGCTGTAGCTGTTGAGTTTAACCTGAACTCATAAAACTTGGTCAGTCATCTCATAAGTGGTATAGCAATAATATGCTGAATTTTCAAGAGTCTACAACATTTTTAGATGCCTATAGAAAAACGTCTGCAAACTTATTGAATTCACCACGTATATTAAATATATGATTTGTAAACATATTTTGTAGATACACATAGTTAAATGATCAAACAGTTCTTGTCATTTGTTTACGCTCAGTTTTAATGACAATGCCATAGATAGGACCCTATCAGGTACTACTATTCCGGGCTATAGTGGTCCTGGGAGTGATGACAATCAAGTGGAATTCCGTACGACCCAAAGTTCCTGCTTTTGAAGAGCCTCACCATTTGATTGTTTAATGTCATAATGTTAATAATCGTTGTGTGAGTCTTACTCATCTGCAGAGATACGCTTGGTGTATTTTATAGGTCTTGCCAACTGGGCTGTTTGTATGTGTGTGTATATGTAAGTATGTATGTGTATATCTAAGTAGGTATGTGTGTACGCATGTGTGTATGTATGTGTGTGTTGTAAACATGTGTTTATTTGTGTTTGTTTGTAGGCATCTATGTGTGTGTGTGTGTTATATGTATGTATGCGTACGCAAATATTTAAGAGTTTATGTATCACGAAAATGGAAATATATTCATTATTCTCTGTTTTCATTAATTTCTGTCTTTTGTTCTCCTTTCCCGCCAACTCCTTCTTCATCCGGGTTCTTAACGGCTGTCCATTAAGAATAAGTATTCTGTCAATTGAAGAATTCATAAAAAAAAAACAACAAAAACAAACTCTTATACCAATTTAGCCGACTGCGAGCATCTGATTTTTGTTGAGAAGAAATTGGCCGGTAGAAGGAGAAATCTCTGAGGAAAGTTGGAAGATGGTGTAGAAGAAAAAAAAATTAAAGAACACGTGTTGAAGAAGAAGAAGAAGGAGAAGAAGAAGAAGAAGAGGATGAGCAAACTGAAGAGGAAGAAGAAGATGAGCAAGCTGAAGAAGAAGAAGAAGATGAGCAAGAAGAAGAAGAAGAAGAAGAGGATGAGCAAACTAAAGAGGAAGAAGATGAGCAAGCTGAAGAAGAAGAAGAAGAAGAAGAAGAAGATGAGCAAGAAGAAGAAGAAGAAGAAGATGAGCAAGAGGATGAGCAAACTGAAGAGGAAGAAGAAGATGAGCAAGCTGAAGAAGAAGAAGAAGAAGATGAGCAAGAAGAAGAAGAAGAAGAAGAAGAAGAAGAAGAAGAAGAAGAAGAACGGCAACGATAACAAGTAGCAAAAGGATTAATAAAGAAAAGAAACGCTTATGAGTGAAGAAGAAGAAGAAGAAGAAGAAGAAGAAGAAGAAGAAGAATGGCAACAACAACAACAAGTAGAAAAAGAATTAATAAAGGAAAGAAACGCTTACGAGTGAAGAAGAAGAAGAAGAAGAAGAAGAAGGGAAAAATGAAGAAAAAAAGAGTGACGTGAACGATTGTAAAAGAATTACTAGCACCAAAATAAATAAATAAACGGAGGAAGAAAAAGAAAGAAAGAACGAAAAGAATGAAAAAGATAGTTCAAAAAAGAAAGTTCACAAACAATAAGAAACAAATTATTTCTTCTTTTTCTTCTTCTTCTTTTTCTTCAAAAAAAAAAAAGCATCTTAAAATACTCCAAATTACGAAAGGGTTTGAGGTTTCCGAAATGAACTATAGACGCCCTCACGACATATTCAATTATAAATGCGTGTACATTTATGAGAAAATTAAAGTTTCCCAGCTTTTACCAATCAATAACATCGCTTCTTTATTTCATATCAAAAATTGCACCTTCTTTTCTAGTTTATTATAGTATCATTACATCAATATTCCCTTTTACTGAAGGCGCCATTGGTTGTTTTGTTTAAAACGATAATATAGATAGCAATGTTAAAAATATTATTGATGTTACAGATAAAATCCGCCGCCCAGAAACTTAAACTTTTTATTTTCCATATCTTTTCCTCCGAAATGTCCGAGCACATAACCTTTTTGCTGTTCTTATGCGTCTAATCAGTTGATAATCTTTTGCTATGAGAACTCCAGGACATTCTTTGCCATATTTTGTAAATCAGATAATAATTCATCTAAAATTTAAAGACCGAAATGTTATTGACACCAGAGAATTTCGGTTCAAGATAAACACTTGGGTATGACTAAACTTAATCCGGTGGTGAGGCTCCAGTTCTGGAGATTTGGGCAGTGTAGAGTGCCCCTTTATTGACATTAGTCCTGGGTTCACTCTGACCTAAAGTGGTAATATAACCTGTTAGGGTCTCATTTATGGGTCAAATAGAATTACTGAGTATGACGCTAAACTACATCTGGTGGTGAGGCTCCAGTTCTGAAGAAATGCAGAGTGTGGAGTACTCCTTCATTGACATTACTCCCAGTTTGTTTTGGTTTTATTATTTAATGACGTATCTATCTTTTTGTGTTATTTAATGCCAAAGTTATTTTTCTAGATGAACTGTGGTGGTACTGTTTAACCTATACCTTTAGGGATAAGGGAGTTCATGCCTTTCTCGTGGGTATTAGTCCGAAAGTGAACCTAATAATGCAAGTGGAGTTCGAACTCACCACGATATCACAAGTCCAGTATACAACTATACAGCGGGAACACCTCTTCATTGAAGTCTACTCTGACCCGAAGTGAAAGTACCTGTTTGGGTATTATGGGTGAAAAGGATCTATGGGTCAATGAGATATATGGGTAAAATAGATCAATGGGTCAATGAGATATATGATCTAGAGGTCAATGAGATATATGGGTCAAATAGATCTATAGGTCAATGGGGTCTATGGGTCAAATCGATCAATGGGACAATGTGATCTATGGGTCAAATAGATCTAGGGGTCAATGAGATATATGAGTCAAATAAATCTAGGGGTCAATGTGATATATGGGTCAAATCGATCAATGGGTCAATGAGATCTATGGGCAAATAGATCTAGGGGTCAAATCGATCAATGGGTCAATGAGATATATGGGTCAAATAGATCTTGGGGTCAATGAGATATATGAGTCAAATAGATCTATTGGTCAATTATATCAATGGGTCAAATAGATCTATGGGTCAATGAGTTATGTGGGTCAAATAGATTTATGGGTCAATATGATCTATAGGACAAATCGATCAATCGGTCAATGAGATCTATGGGTCAAATAGATCTAGGGGTCAATGAGATATATGGGTCAAATAGATCTAGGGGTCAATGGGATATATGGGTCAAATCGATCTATGGGTCAATGGGATCTATGGTTCAAATAGATCTAGGGGTCAATGAGATCTCTGGATCAAATAGATATAGAGGTCAATGAGATATATGGGTCAAATAGTTATAAGGGTCAATGAGATATATGGGTCAAATAGATCTAGGGGTCAAATAGATCTATGGGTCAATGGGATCTATAGGTTAATCGATCTATGGGTCAATGGGATCAATGAGATCTATAGGTCAAATAGATCTAGGGATCAATAAGATCACTGGATCAAATAGATATAGAGGTCAAATAGATATATGGGTCAATGGGATCTATGGGTCAAATCGATCAATCGGTCAAAGATATCTGCTTAAAAATAAATCGTATTCGATATGACCGCGCAAAAAAAAAATGCTGAAAAAACAACTATACAAAAAATGTAAATATGAATGTTCAATGAACGCGATTACCTAACCGCTTGCCATAAAATAACCCAAGACACGTTGATATGCCTTTAAAATCAATCTTTCAAGCGATGGATTAGTTATTTGATATCTATCAATCGGATATCTCAATATATTAGATTCTATCTTTGACTCTGTGTGTCTACGTATGTGTATGTGTATGTGTATGTGTGTATGTGTGTGTGTGTGTGCGTGTGTGAGTAAGTAAATGCAGTGTATATACAATAGATATACATAAAAATAACTGTACGAACGTATGTACATTAATAATTACGGTTTGGTTTGGTTTGTTGGGTTTTATGGCATATCAACCCTTGTAGGTTATTTAACGCAAAATCCATTTGTATGTAAATAATCTGTTCTATTGAAAACAATTCAGTTTAGCATAAGTACACGGTTTAATTGTCAAAAACATTTCCAATTCAAATTATTCAAGGAGTTATATGTAACAATTCAGTTAAGTGGAAATACAGTTTTAATGTAGAAAAACAGTTCCATTTTAAATAATTCAATTAAGCATAAGCACGCAGTTTAAATGTAAGTACGGTTTAATTGTCAAAACCATTTCTATTTCAAGCTATTCAGTTTACTCAAACAATTCACTTTAGCATAAGTATGCCGTTAGTTCTATTTAACCCTTAAATAGGGCCCTATCTGGTGCTACCCCTCCGGGCCAGAGTGGTCCTGGGAGCGATGGCAATGAAGGGGTACTCCACATTCCCCAAAGCTCCAGCATTACTGGAACCTCACCATCAGATTGTTTAGTGTCATATCCAGGACACTCGTTGGGAATGGGGTCTTACCCCTCTGCAGAGGTGCAGTCAGAGTATTCTACAGCCCAGCCGATAACAGATAATATATATCTTATATATATGCATTAACCCACAATGGTTGATGTGCCATAAAACCAAACCAAACCAAACCATTTAACTGTGTATAAAAAATCGAGTTCAGGCTCGTCTAAAAATGTGATTAAAATATGTTTAGATATCATATTCATATATATGAAGATGATTTGGCATTACATAACCCACAATAGTTGACATAGCATAAAACCCAACTCAACTAAACCTATCAAGTTGAACTAAATTTATGTCTAAAATAAAATATCTCTTCAACGGACATGAAGCACATGGATCACACTAAACAAATCTACTTATCTTGATTCCCTTGTCAGTAAGACTCCCTCAATGAGTGTCATGTGACCCAGTCAGCTGGGGCTGTAGAATACACCGACTGCTTTCCTACAGATGGGTAAGACCCCTGCATATGACACGAAACAATCTGATAGTAAGTTTTCAGTAATGCTGGAGCTCTGGAGAATGCAGAGTACCCCTTCATTGCCATCGCTCCCAAGTCCATTCTGGTCCGGAGTAGTAGCAACTGATAGGGTCCTATCTAGGGGTCAAATAGAACTAAACTCCGTACTTATGCTAAATTAAATTCTTTGAAATGGAACGGTTTTTGTATGCTTAACTGTATTGTTTGAAATAGAACCGTTTGACTTTTTTCTTTCTATTCTTTGTTTTTAATGGCATATCAACCGTTTGCAGGTTATTTAATGCCAAAACCATTCTCCTAATAGAACAGTAGTGGTACTATTTAACCCATAGCTGGGAGGATAAGGGGGTTCGTACCTTTCCCAAGGGTATTTACCCGAAAGTGAACATAATACTACAATTCCGCAGTTCATCGCTTTAACCATTACACCACGTGGACACCCCAGAACCGTTTGACTAAACATGGAATATAGATATTTTACAATAAAACCCTATTTTTATGCTAAACTGAATTGTTTGAAATAGAACTGTTTATATGTACAAAATGGATTTGGCATTAAATAACCTACAATGGTTGATATGCCATAAAACGCAACCAAACCAAATCATATATATTTAATATATACGTATAAAGAGAATTTGGCATTAAATAACCTGCAATGGTTGATATGCCATAAAACCCAACCAAACTAAATCATATATATTCAATATATATGTATAAACAGGATTTGGCATTAAATAACCTGCAATGGTTGATATGCCATAAAACCCAAACCAAACCAAATCATATATATTCAATATATATGTATAAACAGGATTTGGCATTAAATAACCTGCAATGGTTGATATGCCATAAAACCCAAACCAAACCAAATCATATATATTTAATATATACGTATAAAGAGAATTTGGCATTAAATAACCTGCAATGGTTGATATGCCATAAAACCAAACCAAATCAAATCATATATATTTGACATATATGTATAAAGAGGATTTGGCATTAAATAGCCTACAATGGTTGATATACCATAAAACTAAACCAAAGCAAACCAAACCAAACTACTTGGGGTGAACTCAAAATTGAACAAAATTGTATTTTTAATTGTTACTTTTATTTTATCTTATATTTAGTGGTTTTAAGGCCCGAGAGCTAAGAAGCATTCCTCCACCTCTTATAGCAGCTTTGACAGAGTTTTGCTATGCATTTACCGAGAGAAATGTCAACCCATTTCCGGTATTATGGTATATCAAGAGTAGTTCACAATGATAATATCTATGCTTTTAATGGCAAACCCTGCGCAACGATCTTCTCTTGTTACAGTCACAGCAATACCACTGATAAATTGCCCAGTCGGCTGGGGCTGAAGAATACACCGACTACACCTCTGCAGAGGGGTAAGACCCTCCCGAACGAATGTCCTGATATGACACTAAATAATATGACGGTGAGGTTCCAGTGATGCTCGGGCTTTCGGGAATCCGGAGCACCTCTTCATTGCCATTGCTCCCAGGTCCACTCTGGTCTGAACTAGTAGCACATGATAAGGGTCCTATCTATGGGTTAAATAGAACTAACTGTATACTTATGCTAAACTGAATTGTTTGAATTAGAACTGTTTAACTAAAGTAAATAGCTTGAAATAGAAATGTTTTTGACAATTAAGCTGAACTTATATTTAAACTGCGTGCTTATGCTAAACTGAATTGTTTGAAATGGAATTGTTTTTGACATTGAAACTTAACTTACACAAAATTGAATAGCATGGCAAACTGTAGATGAAGTGAACCTTGAGAGCGAAATTAAAAGCTGCCAGCCAAGAAGAAAGACTTCTGAAGTAGAAAGAACTTTTTAAGAATCTGTCCGGAAATCCCCCTCTAATCACTGATAAACCTATTAAAAAATCATCGATGGCCGACTCGACGTCAAACTAGGACAGTTTAAGTAGGAAGAACATGACTTCCAAACAACAGAGGATATTTCAACAAAGGGAAATGGTTGCAACTATTGATATGTATCACGAACAATTGAATTGAATATCAGTCATTTGTTTACGCACAGTTAAACGATAAAACAGTTCTATTTCAAGCAATCCAGTTTAGCATAAATTATTTATTTGCACTCAGTTTTAATGTCAAAGTACACAGTATGAATATCAGACAGTTCTATGTGACCCATCGATTAGACCCTATCAGATGCCACCACTCCGAGCCAGAGTAGACCTGGGAGCGATGATAATGAGTGTGTACTTCGCATTCCCTAAATCTAGCATTACTGGAGCCTCACCATCAGATTGTTGAGTGTCATATCCAGGACATTCGTATCTCTGCAGAGATATAGTCGGTATATTCTACAGTCCCAGCCGACTAGGCAAGCCCTAGAAAAAGGGAATACTTTGAATGTATTATGTTGCATAGCGACATTTAACGTGAGAACCCTAAATAGAATAGGTCAACTATCAGAGCTAACTGCATCAGCCGTAGAACATAAGATAGACGTAATTTGCATACAAGAGCACCGATACACGCACACCGAATATATCAAATATCACGAAACTGGCAAAGGATGGATGCTGGTGACTGTATCGGCATGGAAAAACTCTGTCAATGCATCGGTAGGAGGGGTGGGAATGCTTATAGGACCAAGAGCGTTAAAAACACTAAACAGAATTGAGAGAATACAACCTAGGATGATGGCAACCCCAAAGCAACAATTATCTCCTGCTAGAGCCCTACCAATGTTAGCGAAGAAAACGAAATAGTCACCTTCTACGAAGATCTATCCTCCCTAGTACGTAGCATTCCGAAACACAACCTGCTAGTCATTGGCGGAGATATGAATGCACAAATCGGGAAAAACAGAAACAACAAATACAACCTACACAACGCGTCAAACAGGAATGGACAACATCTAATTGATTTCATGATAGAAAATAGATTAACATGCCTCAATACAAACTTTCAAAAAAGGGAGGGGAAATTATGGACCTACACATACGCGAATAAGAGTAAAACACAGATAGACTACGTCCTTATAAACAGGAAATGGAAAAACAGTGCGATGAATTGCGAGGCATACTCCTCTTTCGAGGGTGTGTCCTCCGATCATCAAATAGTTACGGCCAAAGTACGACTAAACCTACGAAAAAACGCCACAGGAAAAGCGACAACCAAGCACTATGACTGGGCCCTACTCAACAACAGAGATATTAGAGACAAATATGCATTAGAATTAAGAAACAGATTCGAAGCACTACAAGAAAAGACAGAAAAAGGTACCCCAAATGACGAATAGGAAAATTTTGTAGAAGCACACCTTGAGGCGGCAGCAAAGTGTATTCCAACAAAACCTAGAACTAAATAAAGAGTTCCTTGGGAAACGCTAGCGGTTAGAGAAAAACGTGCACTCGTGAAAACTGCCTCCAAAAGCTATCGAAAGAACCTAACAAACACAAATGCCCGAAAACTAGAAAAGGCACAATATCAATTAACAGGAATATATCAAAAAGAACAGGCAGAATACATACAAAATCAGATAGATAAGATTAGAGACTCGGTGGAAGATAGACAATCCAGGATAGCCTGGCAAACAATAAACGAAGTAAGTAGAAGGAAGAGCACAGCCAAAGCAAAATTGAAAGCTGCAAGCCAACAAGAAAGAGTAAAACTGTGGGAACAGCATTTCAAAAATCTACTAGGAAACCCACCGAAAATAACGAATGAACCGATCACCAGAATTATCAGTAAGCAATTAGACGTTAAACTAGGTCCTTTCACCAAAGAAGAACTCGACTCAGTTCTCAGAAGAATTAAAAATAGGAAAGCTGCAGGGCTAGACGAGATCCCCCCAGAAGTGTGGAAGACTAGACAATTCGACGATATACTGCTCCTGCAATGCAACGCAGTCTATAGTCAAAATAGGATAAAAAGATGGACGAAGGGATGCATCCTTCCTTTCCCTAGAAAAGGCGACCTCGGACTAGCCAAGAACTGCCGAGGGATAACACTTACATCCATAGCAGCCAAAATCTACAATGCCCCACTACGAAACCGTATAGAACCCAAAATAGACAACATCCTTAGGAAAAACCAAAATGGCTTCCGGAGAAATAGATCCACAACCTCACAAATACTGACCATCCATAGAATCCTTGAAGGCTTTCGGGCAAAAAACCTTCAGACGACATTACTATTTGTCGACTTTACCAAGGCCTTCGATTTCATACACTGAGAGAAGATGGAACAAATCCTACTAGCGTACGGCCTACCAAAAGAAACCGTAGCAGCGATAATGATTCTCTACAGAAACACCAAAGTGAAAGTACGTTCACCAGATGGAGACACGGAATACTTCGACATTGTTGCAGGAGTACTACAAGGAGACACACTAGCCCCGTACCTCTTTATCATCTGTTTAGACTATGTGCTTAGGACTTCGATCGACAAAATCAGAGAAAATGGCTTCGAGCTGACTAAGAGAAGAAGCAAAAGGTACCCTGCAAAAACAATCACGGACGCCGACTACGCTGATGACTTGGCGTTACTGGCGAATACGCCTAATCAAGCAGAGACACTACTGCATAGTCTGGAACGAGCCGCAGCTGGCATTGGCCTCCATGTCAATGCAAACAAAACTGAATATATGTGTTACAACCAAACGGGCAACATTGCCACACTAGACGGAGCCTCTCTGAAACTAGTAGACAAATTCACCTACCTAGGAAGTAGCGTCTCATCAACCGAAAAAGACATCGACACACGACTGACGAAGGCATGGACAGCTATCGATAGGCTCTCGATCATATGGAAGTCGGACCTAACCGATAAAATGAAACACAGTTTCTTCCAGGCAGCAGTTATGTCGATACTGCTATATGGATGCACCACATGGACGCTAACTAAGCGGCTGGAGAGGAAACTAGACGGAAATTACACAAGAATGTTGAGAGCAGTATTGAACAAGTCCTGGCGACAACACCCTACGAGACACCAACTATACGGACACTTGCCCCCCATCACGAAAACTGTACAAGTTAGACGAACCAGACTCGCGGGACACTGCTGGAGAAGCAAGGACGAGCTCATAAGCGATGTACTCCTGTGGATCCCCACATATGGATGTGCAAAAGCAGGACGACCAGCACGAACTTACATACAGCAACTATGTGAGGACACAGGATGTAACCTTGAAGACCTGCCGGAGGTGATGAATGATAGGGAGAAGTGGCGAGAGCGGGTCAGGGATATCCGTGCTAGCGGCGTGACATGATGATGATGATGATGATATATATATATATATATAATATATATATAAGTAAAAGTTAAGTTGTCTCCCTTTTGTCGAGGGTGACCAGAAGGCTTCCTTTTCGATAGCTACTACACCGAGGTGTAGTAGAGGGTGCTACTCCTTTCCCTGGATTGCTCCACTTTACCCTTGATAGGCACTTTATATGGCCGAGTGTTAAGCAAGGAGGTATCAAGTACCATTTTAAAAGTCTTTGGTATGACGCGACCTGGGATTAAACACAAGTCTATATATATATATATATATATATATAAATATATATAGTATTATTTGGTCCAGTTAAACCGGAGTTGGGGGTAATTCCATCAGGACAAGAAAACTATTGAAGTGTGAACATTTAAATTTTCCTGGTGAAGAGCTCAATGTAACAGACATTACAGAGCAATAATTTCATTAAGAAAAAACAACAAACCAGTCACATTAGGATATATATATATATATATATATATATATATATATATATATATATACATGCACATATATATATATATACATATACATATATGTATATATACATATATTCATATGTATATATATATATATATATATGAGACGGAGAATATACCAACAATGTTTTCCGCCGAAATAAATTTATTATGACGGCTTAACCGAGTTTGAGTCTCCATTTAATTGCACTATATATATATATAATATTGGAGTTATATGTATATGTATGAATTTCTCTTGTACTTTTGACTCGATTAAGATACGAGAAAGTTCTAGTTCAAGCGACTATTTTCTTTTTGAAAAACTGATAAGCAATACCGATAAACTCCCGACTCTTCATCCCTTTAAATGATTTACAATCTCAATATGAAGTTTAGACCATTATTTACATAGGAAAACAGTTTTGTTGAGATGGATCTTCCATTTGCGTTATATATATATATATATATATATATATATATATATATATATATATATATAAAATTTCAGAATTTATTTGATATCATAAAGATTATATGAAGGGACGTGTATTTCTATATATACGTCTATGTCGATTTTTTTAATCACTTATACATATTTTTAAACTTTATCAGCTCAATTGAAGATTCAACTGTAGGAAAAGTGGAAAAAGAAAAGAAAAAAATTGTAAGGTAAATAGAAACGCCATTAAAGAAAATGTCCTCTTGAAATGTAAAGACAGGAGGAGACTGAAAGGCCAGCAGCGTAATTTTCATGAATTATATATATATATATATGTATATATTTTTTTTTTGGGTGATAAAAATATGATGTGAAGAACGGAGCCGGCAGACAATTCCGAAAACAAATACTCGATTTAAAGAGAATTGAAGTAAAACCTGTCATAAATTTTCACATCAAAATTGCCCTTAGTTATTTTGCATTTGAATTGCACCAACGCGATCTCTATCCCAAAAAAAGATTTATGGGTAATACCTGTAAGGGCCCCGTCTATGGACCAAATAAAATTATTAAGGTGAGATAACAATATTTGAAACTATTTAACTGTGTGCAAATAAAATTATTTGTGTTTGATAACAATAGTTGAACTCATTTAACTGATTAATATCAAATAGAATTATAAGCATTAAAGAAGAATACTTGAAACCATTTAACTGTGTGCAAACAAATGATTAATTGTAAATAGAAGATATTAAGCCAGATAGCAATACTTGAAACTGTTTATCTGTGCACAAATTGAATTATTTGTGTTAGATAACAATATTTGAAATCATTGAAATATGTACAAACAAATAATTAATATTAAATAGAACAACTAGTGTTAGGTATCAATACTTGAAATCATTCAACATTGAGCAAACAAGAGAGCTCTTGTTCTTTTAATATATATATATATATATATATATATATATATATATATATATATATATATATATATATATATATATATATATATATATATATATATATATATATATATATATGTAATGGTTATCGTCGTAGGGATTGGACACGACGATACGAGTTCAAACCCTGGACGAGACTGATTGCATTTCACATAGCACTAATGAATCCAATTATTCTCCCTCCAGCTATGGGTAAATAGTAGGACAGACTAGGTTCTTCAGCCTTGGTGAGGCAACTAGTCTAGGAGAAGGAAAACTCTGAATTGAAACCTGTTAAACTCCGCTTAAAAATTGAGCTTGTGTCATATCCTGCCCGAGCGGAGGGGTTGGTAAATAGGATAACACGTATGTAAGAACAAAATAAATAAATTAAAAAAATACAAATCTTTTCGTGGACCTTCCTATTTTAAAATATATACTTATTCTTTCTTTGAACCAACAACAACCATCTTTATATATGCTGTTAAACAAAATAACCTAAAATACCCCCCCCCAAAAGATGTTTTCTTGTTTGGTCCTCTGGTCCTTCTACTGATCCTTTGGTGACTGTACCAAGAGCACCAATTAAAATTGGTTCTACCGTCTCTTTCATGCACCACAGTTCTTGTCAGTTCTCTAGTAAGGTTCAGGTACTTATCCTTCTTTTCGCTTTCTTTCAGTTTTAATCTGTGCTCAACTGGAACAGTAAAGTCTACAATTTTGCAAGTTCTCTCTTTTTTTGTTGATTATTATAAGCTTTTTTCCGTTTTTATTCCATTTTTCGCAGTTAGTCTTTCTTTCTTTCTTTCTTTCTTTCTTTGATCTCATTCTTTTGTTTTTCTTTCTTCTTCTTTTCTTTTTCCTTTTCACGTTGAATATCTTTCATGACGTCATTTTTTTTTTGCATTTTCTTCTTTTTGTGTATTCAGTAAAGTACGAGGCCGATTTCAGACTATTGTATTTTGAAATTAAACAAAATAACCGAAACTAACCAAAAAAAGAAAAAAAAAAGAGGACATTTTCTTGTTTTGTGGAGAGGATTTATTTAAATTATCATCAAAATTTTTCACGAACAGATTTTATGGATATTTTCATCGAGAAACGGAACGAAGAAGCTGCGTTTGTAAATAAGTAAAGATGTTTACTTGCAGATAATGTTGTTTAGAAATAAGTATCTTCTACCATTTAAAAAAAAAGTTAATAGTCCCTTTACTAAAGGTACTAGGATTTTTTTCTTGTGAAACATTATACAATCAGAACAGATATTACTGGTTACAATATCTTCCATGTGTAAGTACCCCCGCCTCCCAATAAATTTTATTTGAAATAAATGAATTTTTATCAAAGGTTCATTTTCTTCTAAACCAAAAATATTGGGTTTAGTTTGGTTGTTTAATGGCAAATCAACCTTTGTAGGTTATCTAATGCCAAAGTCATTCTCCAAGAAGAACAGTAGTTGAACTATTTAACCCATAGCTCGGAGGATAAGGGGTGTTCATACCTTTCCCAAGGGTATTTGCCCGAAAGTGAACGTAATGTTGTATAGTCACAACCATGACCATGATTAACTATACAAACACATAATACATATACATCTACATATGCATGCAGAATCATAACGACGACACAATAAAGACGAGCGACACAGTTCTGAAGAAAAAAATATACCTCTCACTTTATTTGAAAGGGTTGTGTGTGAGAGGGAGTTGGAGTCCGAACAGAACTGCAACATATTGACCTCCACTCTTATGGCCATCAGCGTTTCTTTCCCCTTCTCCAGGGTTGCTCAACCGGAGGCTCGGTGCCCAATCTGCTGGGTGCTGGCTTTCTCTACCACAACTTATCTCCAAACTCTCCGATCTCCAAACTGCTCAATCGGAGGTCCCGAGGGCCCCTTCTGGCGGGTGCTGTTTTTCTCTACTGCATCTTCTCTCCAAACTCTCTGATCCTTAAACTAACTGATTTCCTGTCTTCACCGAGTTATATAATAGTTCAATCACCCACTGAATATCTCCCTATAACTGGCCATCGGAATGTGTCACTTCCGCCGTCTTTGGAATGGCATGTTTGATCGTCATTGAGCCGAAATAACTGTCATGCAGTTCACAGGTCACTCTCTTCCGGTGCATCAGTCTGTGACTGTACCATGGGATTTTAACCCTGTCCCATATTGTCTGCCAAGCTTGCCCACGCCAATGGAATATGCACTTCCGCCGTCTTTGAAATGGCATGTTTGGTGGGGTCGGAAGTCAATATACAACAGTAATAGCGCAACTGGAATACGAACACGCTCAGTACGATTCCGCAGTACATCGCTTTAACAATTACACTACGAGGACACCCCCAAATATTGGGATATTTATAATTTCTACTTGAACATTTTACAATCAAAACGGGTTTTATTAAATACTGTATAAACCAAATGACCAGACCAAAGAAAAAAAACATGAAAGATATTTGCTTTTTTTTGTTGAAAGGATGTGTTTAAATCATTAACCTTTTTCAATAACAGATTTTATTGGTATTTTCATTGACCAACGAGACAAAGAAGCTGTTATTGCTAACGCAGACAGACACACTATGGCCCAGAAATATGTGTCGTTTCTAACAGTTAAAAAAAGAAAGTTAATTGGTCCCCTTACCAAAAGTATCAAGTTATTATTGTTTGTAGCGGAACATTATATTATGAAAACGGATATAATTAGGTAATGTATCTTCCATAAATAAATACAGTCCTACCAATCTTTGTAAAAAAATAATTTTCTTCTAAACGAAACATACTGGGATTTTATTATTTCTACTGGACGGATATTATTAGATATTATTTATACTGACGTCCATAAGTAAGTATAACTCTTACAATTTCTTAATAAAAAGTTAATTTTCTTCTATACCAAAGGTACAAGAATTTTGATTATTTTAATGGAACATTACAATCAAAATGTATATTATAAAGTATCATTCATTCTCACACACTTCGGCATTGTAACGTTAATCGTGGTCATGGTTGTGACTAAACAACATTACGTTCACTTTCGGGCAAATACGCTTGAGAAAGTTATGAACCCCCCCTTATCCTCCGAGCTATGGGTTAAATAGTTCAACTACTGTTCTTCTTGGAGAATAGCTTTGGCATTAGATATCCTACAAAGGTTGATATGCCATTAAACAACCAAACCCAATATTTTTGGTTTAGAAGAAAATCAACCTTTGATAAAAATTCATTTATTTCAAATAAAATTTATTGGGAGGCGGGGGTACTTACACATGGAAGATATTGTAACCAGTAATATCTGTTCTGATTGTATGATGTTTCACAAGAAAAAAATCCTAGTACCTTTAGTAAAAGGTGTCTTCGTGGTGTAATGGTTAAAGCGATGAACTGCGGAATCGTAGTACGCGAGTTCGTACTCCAGTCGAGCTATTACGTTCACTTTCGGGCAAATACCCTTGGGAAAGGTATGAACCCCCTTATTCTCCCTCCAACTATGGGTAAATAGTAGGACGGACTAGGTTCTTCAGCCTTGGTGAGGCAACTAGTCTAGGAGAAGGAAAACTCTGAATTCAAAACCTGTTAAACTCCGCTTAAAAATTGACCTTGTGTCATATCCTGCCCGAGCAGAGGGGTTGGTAAATAGTACCTTTAGTAAAGGGACAATTAACTTTTTTTTTAAATGGTAGAAGATACTTATTTCTAAACAAAATTATCTGCAAGTAAACATCTTTACTTATTTACAAACGCAGCTTCTTCGTTCCGTTTCTCGATGAAAATATCCATAAAATCTGTTCGTGAAAAATTTTAATGATAATTTAAATAAAATGTAACATATTGATATGTTGCAGTTGAAAATATTTGCATATCTGTCTGTCTGTCAGTCTGTATCTCTGTCTCACACACACACACACACACACACACACACACACATATATATATATATATATATATATTGTCATCAACAGACCGACTGTTTCGTTGTATCAGTGTGGCTAGACACGCTAGATTCCCGAAGCTGAGATCGAAACGTGGGTTGACTCAAACGCCAATACAAGATACATTCATACTCGGAGAAGTACCCGGTCCATGATAGGACGAGAAGGATTTTGGGATCCCCAGTGAGTAAGATAAAAAAGGGAAAGAGAGAAGTTAGCAAAGAATTCAATAACTTCCTTATTTGTAGTTGAAAGATTTCGCCTATTAAGTCAAATAAAAGAATTCTTTCATTTTATGAATTGTTCTTCGTGATTGTTTTTAGTTTAAAAAGAAAACAATGTGTAAACAATGTAATCTTAAACTGTTGAAAGGTTCAAAGGATTTTTATGATTTTTGGGGGTCTTCAATCAATTTTAATCTTTTTAAAAATTAGTGCTCAGAACAATTTTTTAGTCAATGATTTTCGATAAAGCAGCGCAATTTTAATGCAAATTTTTATTCATCCTCTAAAAATTTATCGATTAAGGAAACTAAGTATTTACGTATCGCAATGTCCTTTTATTTTAGAATTATTTGTTTACATTTAAAATATTATTTAAAAAAATGTAAGCCTAAATTAATGAATGATTTAAAACATTATCATTTAATTTTCTTATGACTTTTATGAAAATTTTGCAAGAATTTAAATAGAGTTCTTAAGTTGAGTTACAGGGATAAAAAATGTATTTCTTTTGTACATTTTCTTTTTTACCTAATAAAATATAATAATAAAAAGAAATAAAGAATTTAAAATGTGTCCTTATTTTTTGGTGGAAAATTTCGAGTATAAATTCAAATGAAAAATATTCCTTTATTTTATAAATAGTATTTTTCTTTTAAAAAAAGCGGTTTTTGAGTTGCGCTAATTAAAAATCAATTTAGTTTGTTATAAAAAGTATAAAAAAGCATTTGTTAAATATATCAGTGTTTAAGTAATCGATAAACAATGTTTTCGTAAAATTTTGTTATTTTTTTCTTTTTTACCCTCTAAAAATGTAGCGTTATAGGTTGATACAATAAAAAGAAGCTATGACATAAGAATGTGTCATTACAATAAAAAGAAGCTATGAAATAAGAATGTGTCATTACAATAAAAAGAAGCTATGAAATAAGAATGTATCATTACAATAAAAAGAAGCTATGAAATAAGAATGTGTCATTACAATAAAAAGAAGCTGTGAAATAAAGATCTAAACTTTTTTGTATTGCAATCTCTTTTTGTTTATTTCTAAAATAGCATTAAAAAATATACCACTTGCTTAGAAATATTTTCATGATTTTTTTAGTTCTCAAAAAAAATTTAGAAATAAAAAAAATTAGATCTAAATTAGAAAACAATAATTTTCGAAAAAGCATTGAATTCCAATTTCGCCAATGGAATTAAGAAGAACTGAAAAAGTCTCCATTTTTCATATCTATTTATGAAGAAGTGTGAAGAGTTCCACAAGTTGATTAACTTTAATTATTGAATCATATACTAATTAATAAAAATCAAAAATTAAATCAAATCTTATTCTTTTCTTTATTATAAACAAATTAAAGTTTTTGCGCGATTTTAATGCTCGGAGATATCTTTTTTCTGAGTTACAAGTCGACACGTTCATACCAAAACAGACGCAACTAAGGCATGGACTGTTATCGACACGTTTTAGATCATATGGATGTCTAATCTATCCGCTAAAATAAAACGATATTTCTTCCCGGCCACTACGGTATGTATGCACAACATAGACACTAACAAAATGCAGAGGGAAAAAAGCTAGACAGGAATTAAATAAGAATGTTAAGAGCTGTCTTGAACAAATCCTGAAGGCAACACTCCACTAAGAAACAGATATACGGCCACTTACCTCCCATCTCTAAAACCATTTAAATAAGGAAAACGAGAGAAGTAAGTTCGAAATCATAAGTGACGTTCTTCTAAGAACCACTTGGCGATCAACAAGAACTTATTTACAATCAGCTCTGTGCGGACACAGGGTGTCGTTTGGAAGACCTGTTTGGGGGGATGCATGATAGGGACATGTAAAAGATATATTTGGTTGAATAATATAGACCACTTTTGTCTACATATTTTTATTTTCATCGGTATAAGTCGCTGCATTGATGTCATAATATCCGGCCGGAATTGGCGAATAAATTTTCCAAAGTTAATGTGTTCGCAAGTACTTTCAGCTCCATTTGTTGTATAGCCACACTATACGTATACATTTACAACTATATGCAGAAACATAGTCAAGATAATATACGAACTTCAATGAACGAACGAACACACTTCTTCATAAAAATATACCTCTCACACTTTATTTGAAAGGGTTGATGTTGGTTTTGTGTAAGAGGTGAGTTGGAGACGGAGACAGACTGCTATATGTTGACCCAAAGTTCTTCTCGCGACCATAGCAGCACTTCTTCCTCATCTTGGCTGGGCTGCTTAACCGTGGGTCGCTGAGGGCCCAAGTCCTCTGTCTGGAGCTGGTTCTCTCTCTGCAGGCATCCTATCTCCAACTGCGACTGGAACTGAACTCGAACTGACTAACCCAAGCCGTCTGTGGCACCTAGTTATATAATTGTTTGACATCCACCTGCTTCCTGTGGGCGTACGCATCTGCATCGAATTCAACCACGTCCAAAGATCAAGGTGATATTCCGATATCTTCGACCGAATGGACCTGTTTCGCTCTTGTTCTGCTTATTTACACAGGTGCATCTCTTGATTGACGGCTCTGTCGAGGGTCAATATGTTACCCATTTTTGGGCATCTTCAGTGGTGGATGTAAATTGCAAAAGCAATACAACCTTTGCAAGTACAATGAAATATTATAAGAGTTAAGTGTTTTCTCTATATTGGTGTAATGTTGTAGGGCGTTTTTTTAAATTTAGTTCTATAAATAGCAACAATAGCTAAAGACCTTCGAGTACATTAGCGCTGAATTCGAAATTGATTTTAATGAGATTGGGAGTTATTTCTAACATGTAGTGCTTCAAGAAACTGTAATCATTGTTTTCTATTATATATATATATATATATATATATATATATAATTTTATTTTTGTTTAGAATTATGCTCCATTTTTTGACCGTGTTTAACAATTAAACTTTGGTATCTTTAAATGATTAATGGATCGATTCGTTGATCGACTTTTTGATCGATTTATTGTTTTTTTCGGCATATCAATCCGTCATGGAAATCGGTTTCATTTAATTCTTAAAAGTTTTTTGCGCACAATTGTACGATTTCAAGTATTCTTATCTCTTACATTCTGGTTAGTGAACGCTTGTAATATTAAATAAAGGACAAACCACGTTATGAGAGGAAATAGAGATATATTCTCAGGAAAAAGTATATACAATAGAGAGACTATTAGTAGACAAGAACATAGGATTAGTGAATGCTTGTAATATTAAATAAAGGACAAACCACGTTATGAGAGGAAATAGAGATATATTCTCAGGAAAAAGTATATACAATAGAGAGACTATTAGTAGACAAGAACATAGGATTAGTGAATGCTTGTAATATTAAATAAAGGACAAACCACGTTATGAGAGGAAATAGAGATATATTCCCTGGAAAAAGTATATACAATAGAGAGACTATTAGTAGACAAGAACATAGGATTAGTGAATGCTTGTAATATTAAATAAAGGACAAACCACGATATGAGTGGAAATAGAGATATATTCTCAAGAAAAAGTATATACAATAGAGAGACTATTAGTAGACAAGAACATAGGATTAGTGAATGCTTGTAATATTAAATAAAGCACAAACGACGATATGAGAGGAAATAGAGATATATTCACAGGAAAAAGTATATACAATAGAGAGACTATTAGTAGACAAGAACATAGGATTAGTGAACGCTTGTAATATTAAATAAAGGACAAACCACGATATGAGAGGAAATAGAGATATATTCTCAGGAAAAAAGTATATACAACAGATAGACATTGTACTATTTAACCCATAGCTGGGAGGATAAGGGGATTCATACCTTTCTTAAGGGTATTTGCCTGAAAGTGAATGTAATAGAGCGACTGGAGTACGAACTCACTTACTAGGATTCTGCAGTCCATCGCTTTAACCATTACACCACGAGGACACCCCCAAAATGATTATAGAAATAGGTTTAACATTTTTATATGATCTATTGATTTAATATAAACATATAATGATCATTATCTTCCTTCATTAAAATTTTATATTTGTGTTTTATTTCTTAAAAAGTCTAATGTTTGGAGTCGAATTTGTTATTGATAGACGCAGAGGATTCTTTAAATTTTGATAAGTCAATTGCGATCTTGTTTTGTTTTCAATTAATTTCACGAGTGAAAATGTTTGTTCACATCTAAACATCATTGTGAAATGGCAGATTGAATTCTAAGAAAATTTTCTTGGTTTTGGAAAATGTTCACTGAATAATGATTGATAGAAATTAATAATGTCAGAAGAATTTGCCATTGATCAAAGCGCATCAAAATTCATTTTCAATAATGAATTTGTACAAAACGGTAAATATTCACAAATAATAAATAAAGCCAAACCCCCTAGCGTACGAGTGTCAGTTGTAAACAGATTGACAAAAAAAAAAAAAAATCGCCGGGATGTAACGCGTTACATCAAATAATTACAATGAACTGCTCATGCGTCACGGGTTGGCCATCGATGTCTTTATTTGAAAAAAATAAGTTATTGAAAATGCGATATTTGTGGTCCTCAGTTAGAAATAACCCGAACGAGGCTGAATACAGATAGAAAATACTGATGTCCTACTTCAATAATAGTAATAATAATAAAACTATGTTCAAAATATTTGACAAAGTCATAGCCTTCATCTCGAAAGCCAAGGGAAACTGGAAAGTGAAATTAGCAGTAGGAGATCAAACCCTAGCTGAAGTTTAAATCTAAAGGGTCTCTTCCAGGGAGACTAACTCACGCAAATACTGTTTGTTATAGTGTGATATACCCCCCCCCCCCGCCAAAAAAATACTTGTACTTCTGAACGTTTGATTTCGGTCGAATCCTTTGTCGCCAAATGTTGTAACCTAACATAAAGGTTACTGAATGAGAAATAACCAAAACAAAGGTTGTAAATGAGAAGAAATCTTTATAACATTAACAAAATACAATACTTGCCAGTGGCGTGAAGAAGGTACCCACTGCTAATGATGACTACTTAGTCAGCTAAAGTCACCCCTTCACAATAGTGTCCAACATATTTATGAGGAATGGGACATACCCATTACTGTTCATCGGTAGGGTATATAGCATATAGCTATGATGCCACTAAATCACATACTTGGAAAAAGCAATGGAGGCTAATAATTTACAAAACTACGTGAAAAATAAAACATGCTTTCTGTGGTTGATATTTGCTAAAAATTTAAAAAAATCAAGAAAACCGACACAAATTACTAGAATATACAAACAGTGTATAGGAAAGGTTTGGTTTGGTTGGGTGGGTTTAATGGCATATCTAAATTTGTAGGTCATTTAACGCCAAATTCATTTTCATGTAAATAATCTGTTCTATTAAAAACAATTCAGTTTAGCATCAGTACACAGTTTAATTGTCAAAAACATTTCTATTTCAAAGTATTCAAGCAGTTATATGTAACAATTCAGTTGAGTGTAAATACAGTTTTAATGTCGAAAAACAGCTCTATTTCAAATAATTCAGTTAAGCATAAGCTCGCTGTTTAAATGTAAGTACGGTTTAAATGTAAAAATATTTCTATTTCAAGCTATTCAGTTTACTCAAACAATTCAGTTTAGCATAAGAATTTCTTTAGTTCTATTTAACCCATTGATAGGGCTCTATCAGGTGCTACCACTCCGGGCCAGAGTGGACCTGGGAGCGATGGCAATGAAGGGGTACTCCGCATTCCCCAAAGCTCCAGTATTGCAGGAATCTCACTATCAGATTGTTTAGTGTCATATCTAGGACACTCGTTAGTGGGGAGTCTTACGCCTCTGCAGAGGTGCAGTCGGTGTATTCTACAGCCCCAGCCGATTGGGCAATGTATAGGAAAGGAATTTGGGATTTGAAAATGTCAGATAAGAAAAAATCTGGTATTTTGATTATCATGTGACTTCCAGCAAATGCTTTTGTTGTTCCATGTGGTACTCCAACTAATGAACTCAGTGCTTGCGTAAAACTATCATACTTACGAAACATCAAGGCTAATGTTAAATATCAATATGTGAGGGCATCTTAATAGAGATCTAATGGCTGGGAAGTTTGCCTCCTAATGTAATATAATGGCCGAGGGATTTCGTTTTATATATCTTGCCTTTCGGTTTAGTTAGGCTGAGAACCTTTCGCTTAGCGCATGGGTTAGTTAGGTGCAACATGAGCGCAGGTGTTCACGTGCATGCGCGGGGAGGATATGTCATTCAGAGATGTCAAAATAAAAATCACAGATAGGACTTAGGGATGTGAATGACATTATGCACTGGAAGCGTGCGCGGAGGATTTGGGGGAATTTGAAAAAAGTCTGTTGAGTTGGGTCCTGCCTCGGAAGAAGAGAGTTGACTTTCGCTTGCTCGCCGTGGCCTTGTGTGTCGGGTGAGCACGTAGTTTGGGGCAGATGGAAAAGTCAGGTGTATCTCTCTCCTTATGTCGAAAAACCTTTAAACTCAAAGGTAATAAAAAGTTTCGTACCTGAACTAAGAAGTCGTAAGTGTTTTTCGTGTTTCGGGATTCCTATATTATATTTGAACATTTTATGAACATTCTACGTACGTTTCACACATAGCCATATCATGACTATGGAACACTAATATCTTAAAATAAGTGATGGCAAAGATTGCAAAGACCAAAACGTATGGTAGGATAAAAAAGAAAAAGGAAAAAAAAAAACATGATTAAAAGTAAGTAAGTAAAGTTAGCGACCATAGTCGAGGGTGACCCGAAGGCTCCCTTTTCGATAGCTACTACACCAAGGTGTAGGGGAGGGCGCTACTCCATTCCCAGGATTGCTCCACTTTACCCTTGAACCGTACCTTATAATGCTGAGTGTTAAGCAAGGTGGTATCAAGTTCCATTTTTAAAGTCTTTGGTATGACTCGACCTGGGATTGAACCCAGGTCTCCCGGGCCATTGGCGAACACTCTAACCGCTGGGCCAATGTACTGTCTATGGATGGCAAATGAAATGACTTTATTATAAAAATGCATGCGAAATAATTTTATTATAAACAATGAATTGCAAATACTTTTTTCTAACGAAAATAATTAGAAATTACTTTTAGATAAAATGCATTGGAAATGATTTAACAATAAAATTAATAGGGAAATAATTTTACTATAGAAATCATTTTATCATTAAAAATGCACTGGAAATGATTTTTAACTATAAAATTGCAATATTTATGTTTTCACAATAAAAATGCATTGACCAATACTTTTACGATAAAAAATATATCAGAAATGATTTTTACTATAAAAATGTTTTTGAAATGATTTTACTATAAAAATGCATTGCCCAATCGGCTGGGGATGTAGAATACTGCTTATTTTGCAGAGAGGTAAGACTCTCCTAACGAGTGTCCTGTATATGACACTAAAAAATCTGATGGTTAGGTTCCAGTAATGCTGGAGATTTGGGAATTGTGGAGTACCCATTCATTGCTATCACTCCCGGGTCCACTCAGGCCAGGAGTGGTAGCGTCTGATAGGGTCCTATCTATGTGTCAAATGGAAGTAAATTGAGTATTTACGCTAAACTGAATTGTTTGAAAGAGAATTGTTTTTGTATGCTAAACTGAATTGATTGAAATAGATCTGTTTTTGACATTGAAACTTTGTACTTACGCTAAACTGAATTGTTTGAAATTTAAATGTTTTTGACATTCAAATTGTGTACGTATACTAAACAGAACAGTGTGAAATAGAACTGTTTTGACATTTAATTGTGTGTAAATAAAAGGCTATACTTATACTAAACGGAATTATTTTAAATAGAACTGCTTATATGTATAAAATGGGTCTGGTAAACAACAATTGTTGATGTGCTATAAAACAAAGCCAAACCTATAAAAATGCATTGAAAATGATTTTTACTATAAAAATGCATTGGAAATGATTTTTGCTATAAAAATACATTGGAAGTGATTTTTACTATAAAAATGTATTGAAAATGATTTTTGCTATAAAAATGCATTGAAAATGATTTTTGCTATAAAAATGCATTGAAAATGATTTTTACTATAAAAATGTATTGGAAATGATTTTTACTATAAAAATGCATTGGAAATGATTTCTACTATAAAAATGCATTGGAAATGATTTTTAACTATAAAAATGCATGGGAAATGATTTTTACTATAAAAATACATCGGAAATGATTTTTACTATAAAAATGCATTGGAAATGATTTTTATTATAAATATGCATTGGAAATGATTTTTTACTATAAAAATGCATGGGAAATGATTTTTACTATAAAAATGCATTGGAAATGATTTTTACTATAAAAATGCATTGGAAATGACTTTTACAATAAAAATGCATGGGAAATGATTTTTATTATAAAAATGCATTGGAAATGATTTTTACAATAAAAATGCATTGGAAATGATTTTTACTATAAAAATGCATTGGAAGTGATTTTTACTATAAAAATGCATTAAAAATAATTTTTTACTCTAAAAATTCATTGGAAATGATTTTTACTCTAAAAATGAATTGAAAATGATTTTTTACTATAAAAATGCATGGAAAATGATTTTTACTCTAAAAATGCTTTGGAAATTATTTTTACTATAAAAATGCATTGAAAATGATTTTTACTATAAAAATGCATTGAAAATGGTTTTTTACTCTAAAAATGAATTGGAAATGATTTTTTACAATAAAAATGGATTGGAAATGATTTTTTTTTACTATAAAAATACTTTTGAAAATTTTTAAGCACTTCAAAGAAACCCATTTAACAATGTGTAAACAAATGACTGATGTTTAATTGATTTGTTAGTGATACATAGCAATACTTGGAACCATTCAACTTTTTTGCCTTATGCTAAATTGAATTGATAGAAATAGAACTGTTTGATCACTTAACTGTGTGTAACAAATGACTGATGTTAAATTGATTTGTTAGTGATACATAGCAATACTTGGAACTACTAAACTTTCAAATGTAAAGCTCCTGGACCGGAGTCTTACAATCAGATGCTGTTGAGTGTTATACCCAGGACACTGATAAGAGGTACAGTCGGTGTCTTCTACAGACGCCTCCGCCACCAGCCGACAGGGCTCACCCACTTCGAATAATAGCATTAATATGTCCAGAGAAAAGTAAAACTTAATAAAAATTAGTTTATCCAGCGACGTAACATGTCCGAGATTAGGTGATCCGTTTGTGTCTCATTCTCCAGGACAGATCCTATTTACCCAACCCCTCCGCTCGGGCAGGATATGACACAAGGTCAAATTTTAAGCGGAGTTTAACAGGTTTTAATTCAGAGTTTTCCTTCTCCTAGACTAGTTGCCTAACCAAGGCTGAAGAACCTAGTCTGCCCTACTATTTACCCATAGCTGGAGGGAGATAATTGGATTCATACCTTTCCCAAGGGTATTTGCCCGAAAGTGAACGTAATAACGCGAGTGGAGTACGAACTCGCGTACTACGATTCCGCAGTCCATTGCTTTAACCAGTACACCACGAGGACACCCCCAGGACAGATGCTGAGTTGTGCATATACCATTTGTTCGTACGGTCAAATTTAAATTTCTTGCACAGTTCTCATTAGATCACCTTCCCCATCCAGTCGTATCTAGTCTTATACTCTTTCTGTGCTAATTTGCTGCACTCGTTTATGTGATCATTTCGTCTCTATCACCACATAACCAACATTTACTTCTTTGCTTCGTCTTATCTATTCTTGTTTTGATATGATTGGGTTTTATGTCGTTGTTTTCTGATGCTATTAGAAGAGATTCTGTTTCTCTCTTAAGGTTTCTCTTTCTTAGCCACGTCCATGTTTTCTCGTGTAAGATGTTGCTTATTAGTCGCTTAAAACGTCCGTAGGGTTGTTTTTTTTTCCAATTCTTGTTTTCTGGTTATTGTCATTCTGTTGGTCTTCGTGTTGTCAGTATCGTTTCTGGTGGTAGTAATCTCTTTCTCCTCGCTTTTCTATGTAGTCTTCAAGTCGTTGAATCGATGCATCAACGCTGTCTTCAGTGCTGGTAAGTCCTCTTCCTTCTTTTCTTGACACATATAGTCTGTCAATAACATCTCTGGGACGTAATGACTTATGCATGGTCATTAGTTTTCTTGTTTTCTGGTCCATTTGTTTACGTTCTTCTCTGGTCTACTTCAAGAATGATCCCGAATATCCTACAAGGGAGACAGCCCAGTATTCATTCCTTCGATAAGGTTTCTGCAATATAGTTTTGTCTCAAGTGGCTTTCTGGTTCTCCTGAGATACTCTTAATTTTTTCTTTCATCTCCACTTGTTTGATGATGTCAGCTTCCAAGATGCCCAAGTATTTGTAGGTTTCCTTTTCTCCAAGCGTTCTAATTTTGTCTTGATTTGGTAGTTCCATTCGGTCGTCAGGTGTCGTTTGCTGCTTTTCATTACTCGTATGGTGTATTTTTCTCTGCCAAATTCCATTCCTGTGTCCTGGCTGTATATTCTAACTGCATGTATTAGAGTTTCCTATTCTTTTTCATTTTTTGCTTACAGTTTGATGTCGTCCATGTACATTAGGTGATTGATCTTTTCCTGCAATTTATTAAGCTTGTACCCGGCTGTGCATTTTCTGAGTATGTGGTTAAGTAGCATCGTTGCAATTATGAATAGTAACAGTGATAGTGCATCTCCTTGAAATATACCTCTTTCGATCTTCGCTTCAGTACAGCTTCTCCCCCCTGCGGCCAATTCCCCGTTCCATGTTTTCATGGATTTCTCGAGAAAGTTTATGACTTCCGGTATTATTTTGTAAATTTTGAGGCAGTTTATTATCCAGCTTTCCGGAACCATATTGTTATACCGGAACTATACACTCAGTGACTCTTTTTAGTATGACACCGGTAAAGATATAAATGGACGGTGTCTGACTACTTCAGAGAGGGAAAAGCGTTAATCGCTCTCCGATAGACTTGCCAACTCTTCGGCTTGTACCTGTGGAATCCATTTATTGAACCAACGATACAACGCATACCGTATGCCCTTTATTATCATTTTTGCTCCTTGAGAGTTTTTCACTGGAGTTTGAGTGACAACAAGTCTCTCTCCAAGTTTCCAGGACTCTTCTCAGTATTCTGCCAGATCTTAAAAATGATGTAGTTTGGATCATCTCCACTCATCTTCTTATTTACGAGTCTTCCAGCCACTGTATCAATCTTTTGATGACTGTACCAAGTGCTCCAATTAAAATTGGTATTACCGTCACTTACATGTTCCATAGAATTTCTTTTCTCTTGCAAGGTCTTAGTACTAATCTTTCCTTCATTTGATTCCCTGAGAGTTTTTCACATTAGCTAACACTGAGAGCCTTTCACTGGAGTTTGAGTGATAACAAATATGTCCAGGACTCTTCTCAGTATTCTGGTCGTTCTCAATAATGTAGTAGTTTGGATGGTCTCCACTCGTCCTCTTATTTCCAAGTTTTCTAGTCCTTCTACCAATCCTTTGGTTACTACTAAGAGCACCAATTAAAATTGGTGCCACCGTCTCTTTCATGTACCACAGTTCTTTTCAGTTCTCTAGTAAGGTTCAGGTACTTATCCTTCTTTTCGCTTTCTTTCAGTTTTAATCTGTGGTCAACTGGAACAGCAATGTCTACAATTTTACAAGTTCTCTTTTTTGTTGTTGATTATTTTAATTTTTTTTTCCTTGTTTTTATTCCATTTTTTACAGTTAGTCTTTCTTTCTTTCTTTCTTTCTTTCTTTCTTTCTTTCTTTGATCTCATTCTTCTGTTTTTCTTTCTTCTTCTTTTCTTTTTCCTTTTCACGTTGAATATCTTTCATGACGTCAGTTTTTTTTTGTTGCATTTTCTTCTTTTTGTGTATTCAGTAAAGTACGAGGCCGATTTCAGACTATTGTATTTTGAAATAAATAAATAAATAAATAAATAAATAATCCCACACAAAAAAGAAAACAAATAGACATCAGCTAAAGAATTCATTTTCCACAAAACACACACACACACACACACACACACACACACACACACACACACACACACACACACACACAAATAACGTTTCCACCCCCCACATAAACAACTGTAGATTCAAATTCTTCCAATGAATCACATGACACACCACGTTCTAGGTTCTTTCCTACAAACAAGAAAAAAAAAAGAAATCTAATGATCCAATTGTCGATAAGTCATCACGTGACAGTAACCCATTGTTCCCAAATATTGCATTTTTGACTGGTCATATTGTTGCCATTTTGATATATGTTCGATAATATTTTTCGAAAAATGATTAATTCAATGTGGTTTGAATACGTTAACGAAAGACTCGAATGATAAATTCAATCAATTTATAATCTTTGGTCATTTTTTAAAAAATATCTGTTTTCTTAGCTTTGATTGAAGAGAAATATGGTAAATTTTGACGTTGCATTTAAAGACAAAATACTTTTACGTCTAAAAATAAATGATAGAAAATTTCGCTAACTTTCATCCAATGAATAGTTTAAGTATGAATAATTAACAATATATATATATATATATATATATATATATATATATATGTGTGCGTGTGTGTGTGTGTGTGTGTGTGTGTGTGTGTGGTTTGGTTTGTTTGGTTTGTTTGGTTTTATGGCATATCAATCTTTGTAGGTTATTTTACGCCAAATCCATTTTTATGTAAATAATCTGTTCTATTGAAAACAGTTAAGTTTAGCATAAGTACACAGAATATTTCTATTTCAAACTATTCAAGTAGCTATATGTAACAATTCAGTTAAGTGTAAATACAGTTTTAATGTCGAAAAACAGTTCAATTTGAAATAATTCAGTTAAGCATAAGCACGCAGTTTAAGTGTAAGTACGGTTTAATTGTCAAAAACGTTTCTATTTCAAGCTATTCAGTTTACTCAATTCAGTTTAGCATAAGTATGCTGTTAGTTCTATTTAACCCATAGATAGGGCTCTATCAGGTGCTACCACTCCGGGCCAGAGTGGACCTGGGAGCGATGGCAATGAAGAGGTACTCCGCATTCCCCAAAGCTCCAGCACTGCTGGAACCTCACCATCAGATTGTTTAGTGTCATATCCAGGACACTCATTGGGGGGGGGTCTTACTCCTCTGCAGAGGTGCAGTCAGTGTATTCTACAGCCATAGCTGATTGGGCAAGTGTGTGTGTGTGTGTGTGTGTGTGTATATGCATTTGTGTGCCTGTGTGTGTATACGTTTGTGTATAGGTATGTGTGTATGTATGTTTATGTATATAAATGTGTGCGCATGTGTATGTGTGTATGAGGGTGTTGAGAAGACAGAATCATTGATTGACTGGAATACTTTAAAATCTTTCGACTAAACAAAAGAAAGAAAGAAAGGAAGAAAGAAAGAAAGAAAAGAAAAAGGGAAAAGAAGGAAAAAAGAAAAACGAAAGAAAGAATGAAAGAAAAGGCAAAGTAAAGAGAAGAAAACAGGAAAAAATGAAAGAAAAAAGAAAAAAGAAAAATAGAAAGAAAGAAAGAAAGAAAGAAAGGAAGAAAGAAAGAAAGAAAGAAGAGTAAAAGGGAAAAGAAGGAAAGAAAGAAAAACGGAAGAAAGAATGAAAGAAAAAGCAAAGTAAAGAAAGAAGAAGAGAAAGTACAAAAGTAAAGAGAAGAAAGCAGGAAAAAATGAACGAAAAAAGAAAAAAGAAAAATAGAAAGAAAGAAACAAAGA